>JAMKCH010013590.1:0-25392 GCA_023653785.1 Ophioderma brevispina | reverse complement strand
GCATTGTAGTATTTGACCACTGTAGAAGCTAATTTACCTTGACCTATAATAAGGTTTTTCTAGTTATAACTCCTTAAGTATAAGTCGGAGAAGTACAAACTAGTACCTTTTTAATACTTCGGACCATACCAACCAATTTGGTATGCATTCGCTTTAGCTACCATTCAGAATGCTCCACCATCAATTTTCGCGTATGTCATATATAGTATGAGGTTTAGCCCATGGTTATTAAAAGCATCTTTGCCCCCAGGTGATACCGACTCAACATGCCTGGCTCACCCACAACTGAATGTAAGAGTCCCATAATTTCCAATGACAGCTATGACCATGTCAATGATAGTAAGATGCCCAAGCTATGCACTATATTGGACTATAATGAGACTGTTCTGCCCCAAGCTTTGTAGGTTGCTATATGTAAAAGTTTTTTCTGATTGGTTGGGTCAGATGCTGGACAGATTCACCACTATGTAATGACTTCTATACCTATTTAATATAAAATAAGCTTCCAATGTTATACTATGCAATTGTGTTAACAGTTACATGGGTTGCATTGACAGCATCAAGCCTGTCTCAAAAAATGGGACAAGCAAAAACCGATTTTTTTCAAGATTATATCTCAACATAAAAAGTCGTATTGTACATCATTTAAAGAGAAAATACAGCTTTTCAGGGATTTTTTGTTTCATCTCATTTGCGTGTTTCATCGAGAGATAACTCCAGTTACTGCGGAACACAAAAATCGAGATTGATGCCACTTCTGGTTGATCGAAAACGGTGAATGAATTGTTAAAACATAAGTTATTCACACTTGAGCAGATATGAAATCTTTAAAAAGGGATTAATTTCATAAAGAAACTCTAAAGTTACTTAATGGTGGAAGTATGAGCAGTAAATTCTGCTTTTAAGATAAGTGAATAACATTCGACATTACTGTTCTTGTTAGAAGAGAACCATGAGCGTACAGCCGGCGTACAGAAGTTTTATGGTCTTGAAGTATCATGAAATGCAACAGTCCTACCAACAGCTTTGATACTTTGCTTCCAAAATCATTTTTGTGACTTCAATAATTATAAGGCACAAAAGATAGTGCAATATTCTTAAACATTTCTTTGGATTGGAGTATTGATTTTGGTGGCAATTACATCCTTCTGGCATGATGTTACCAGATACCAATTTTGAAATAAATTCAAAAGTTCCAGTTCATTGACGGCACTAAGTATTGTAATTGTTTATTATTATGAAATTAAGATATTATAATTTAAACTGATTGTTGACTATTAAAACTTGTGTCGAGAAACATAAACCTTTTGTACTTAATTGTGTTTTGTTTGTCTTGTGTCAAGTGCAATCTTTGTTTTGAGGTTTAAGGGACAGCATGGCAAAACTGGGCGAAGCAACTCTGCCCCATGCATAAAAGGGCACAAAAATCGATTTTGCGGTGGGTATTTGCATTAATTGATTATATCTCTGGTTTGACAAAAACAAAATTAAGATGAACAAACACCATTGGAAAGCCTGGTCTTTGTTCTTTATATTATGCCAAGTACGAATGACTTATTTTGAAATTCATATTAACCCAATTTTTTTCTGAGGTAACCAATTTTTTTGAGACGGGCTGAGAACTAATTATTAAGCCGACAATTTTCATGTTGTAGTATAATACAGTAGGCACAATTTGTACAGCAGTGTAGGAAATATCTTATACACAATAGTGATTCGCGTCGTTACCATTGGACAAGAAAGTCATGTAAGAGGGCAATCATGATTTAAAAATGGTAACTGTAGCTTGGTGTTCCATACCAATAGGATTTCTACTTCAATATAATACCACATGTACCCACAAAAAGGAGCACGGACCTGAATGTTCACTCTGATTGATGCCTGAATTATATTTATTACAATAGTAATTCCTGCAGGTTTTTGGCATCTAAATTACTTTCATAAATAAAGCTGTTTTATGTAATAAGATCATCAAAATCACAATTTGTGCCACTTCAAATGCAATCGATTGTCCTTTGAAGGACTCGTCTTGTTAAAGACTATTTTGTTTTGACGCAACCCCGCAGCCGCGCGCAAGGGCTGTAAGCCTGCTAAAAACTAAAACGGGGATCCGTCTGTTCATTAATTCCACGGTGTAAGGGTATTTAGCCGGCTGACTATGTTTTCATGTTTGTAGAATTATGGACCAATCTTTTTAACATTTCATGCGGGGACCAATGAATATAATAGTAAAGAACAAAAAACATATACAGAGTTGAATTAAAAAGGGAATTTTATTATGGGGGAAACAGCCAATTTTTGCGAAAAATAAAGATTTGATGACCGGCACGCGCATTGATTGGTTTATTTTTTGCTTGGGGACCCATTAAGGTAAATGACGTAACGTATCCCTACATTGGAAAATACAAAACCGATTATCGTATCGTACGTCGGTTTTTGAATCATTAGGGAAAAGGTAAATTGTGTACTGTTTAGACAATAAAACGGGTCTTTTGGAAAAATATAGCACTTGGGCAGAGGGCATGTACAGACCCTTGATTTAACATAGTCGGATTTATATTTATCGGTCGCCCGAAGAGCAAAACTGATGACCTGATACCTGACACGTGACCCGGTACCTGACACGTGACACAAACTATTCATCTCGTTACCATTATAACTACAATACGGCAAAAAGCACCAAGCATTCTGTATCTCTGTTGGTACAGCGTAATCGATCAAGATGTGAGACAGACTGTAGTAAAGACTAGTTTCAGTGCATTTGAAGGCGTAGTAAAGGACACCTTTCGAACCAACACCTATAACCTGCTGATAGCTCAGTCGGTTAGGAGCGTCGTGCAGTGTAAACGAAGGTCGCCGGTTCGGAATCGGCCAGCGACAGGGTTTTTTTTTCAAAACTATCGTGCGCTGCCATCTCAAGGGAAAGATTAATAAATATATATATATTCAATTGCAGTTTCAAGTCATAGTGTGGATACTTTCAATGACGTTACTTACCAGCATCGGGCGTAAAGCTAATCTTAAATTGGTTTCAACATGTTCAAAATTCAAATCAAGCAAAATAAGCTCCTGTGATAGCATGAAACAGTAATAGTAGCAGTGTCATGTCACGCATGAATTTTGAAACTTTAACCTTGCATGCAATAACATGGGTCCGAATTTGACACCCTCAACTTTGTTTACCTCCAGATTTCAGGTGATGAATTTTCAGCTGTGCTTTTAATTTGGTTGGTATTGAATGTACACAAAACTCTAAAACTTCCCCTGCTAAAGTAATCTCTATCAAACATAATACCCTTGAACCTACGCGATGGGCTACAGAGCTATGCGCTCCTGTAGCCCTGCGCACCGATACACTCTTAATTTCAAAACAGCCCTATTAGAATTATTATACCCCCAAAAAACCATGCCACTCCTGGTAGCATATTTCAGTAGCTTCAGTCAGTGCATGCCACAAAGATAGTAAATATAAAGAGTATAATAGATCACCTGTACAACTTGATCATTCTGGAATGCAATAACAGTGAATGTATGAGTCATGTAATGTTTCTCTCTCGCCCAACAACATGGCTGCCTATTGCACAGGGTCAGATAAAGATTATGTTTGTCCTTTTAAAGAGACACTGACACATTTGAAAAATAGTGCGCCCTCAAGATTGTTCAAAATCATATTTTGCATGGTTGTAAGGCTTGTATATACAAAAGCCCTCACCGAAATGATTAAGACAAATCAGCTTCCGTATGGGTAAACAGAAACGATTTATAATTTAACGTCGGTGGCGACGTTAAATTCAGCAGACGCGAAAATGGCTTTAACCACAAGAACACGACGCCGTATGCTTGTTTCCCACATATGCACACTGTTTGATCGGTCTATACCTTTGTGGTTTGAATATCAGTGAGGAAGAGTCAAAAATATTCATGTACTATAACAAATTTGTTGAACAGTTATGGAAAACTTAAAAAGTTGGCCTACAAATTACTGATGTCTTTATTCCTCATATTCATGTCCCTATCTGTTGGGGTATGTTATTTTTAGGTGTATTATATATCTCTGTTCTTCCAATGGCCTGACTATCATTGAGAGCAAAATTGAAGGAAATTATATTTTGTGAAAGTGCAAGTGGCCGATTTAAGTGGTATTTCGGTCTAACTTGTCACCTGTGAAAAAAACAGCGAAACAGCTTGGTATCAAAGAGGAAGGTCTTTCTAGGTTCATATTGGTGCGTAAAAGTTCATTAAAGGCAGACTCAGACAGAGATTTCGAAATTGATATTTTTATGTAGTTTTTTAACAAATAATCAACTAAAATAAAGAATGTCACCTAAACTGGCAAAATCCAAAAGTTTGAGCTGAATCGGATTTTCATTTGTCCTTTTTCTTATGGATACTCTGCAACGTGTGGATTCTTCGGTAATATTTCCAATCGGGATATGGTTCTGGTGCAAAATGGTAATTGTCTTCTTGTGGAGTTCTTTCTAAACCTTTCTATGATGATGATGAGGGGGCGTACGATCTGACCGTATAAACTTGGCAGCTTGACGTTGCCTGATCTTCTATAGCATCAAAAGGACGGATGCCATTCTTCCCCGGGGATTCTCGTTTGCAGTGGGTCCCAATCGAGACGTTCAGCATGTTTGTAACCGCTACTCTGGGTTGTAATCCCTGCATGCAAAATGGATATTCTCCAGTCTTTTGGGTATCCCCTCAACCAGCATCACAACGTGTAAAAACCTGGACTTCGGGCGGATTCGAAACGGCAAGCTCTGTATTTACTTGCACGGCGCTCTTGCTAATGAGCTAACAAGCCAGGGGTGGTAGAGGAGCGATAGATATAATCTGTAGGTATTAGGTCCGAAAGGAGCTGAAAGGTGTTAATCGCTTTGCACTCTCTGCTTTTCCGCTGGATTGAGGAAATCGAATTAAAAGTTAGCGCAATCGATGCTATAATCGATTTCAATAAACATCAAGAGATTTGATTATATTATTTTAAAAATACAAGCAGTTGTGTTAGGAAATAGGACAAAATATGTCTTTCAGATGGCCCTTCCTCTTTTTTTCCTGTTCCCCTGTATGTAAAACCATAAAATATTTAAGAATTGCAGACTAACAAAAACAAAGTTCAAGTGATAGTCAGAAGAGGACTGATCAATCAAGTAGTGGGCGATATACACCCTAGAATCATAAATAAAATCGCACTGAACAAAATTATTCCATAAAAAGTGTAAAAATATTTGATTCCAAATATACATTGAGCAAAGTGGAATTGCATCAATTACCTACATAAGGTGAAGGAGAAAGGACAAAGACTTGTTTAGGGAAAGAATTGCGCTACTGATATTGTTTAGGGGCGCAATTCCAGCAAGTACTTGTTAGGGTAGTTAATTGGCTCTGATACGTTTGGGTGAAAATTCAAGCTTCGAAAATACATATTTAGAGTGCTTTGTGTCAATGCTTGGACACGGATGATAATCCTTGGAAAGTGGCCCGGGATTTCGTGTTTTTAATTTGACGTATGGAGCTGATATTGGCACGTGGGTGGGGAACGACAGTCTGAGGTTGTCGTTGGGGGTCAATGGACACCCGCAGGTCAAGGGCATTTAGCGATAATTGCTAGAAATGCCCTAGAACAACCAAATTGGTCACGAACGGGTGAACTGCAATAGTACTTTAGAAAATAATTGATTTTTAGAACATAATTAAGGGAGCCTCTATGAGCGTTTAGAGATGCAAGTGCAATACAAGAGGAGGTTATACTTGGAATGTGAATTCTTTTAGTGTAGGCGGATGTTATGTACGATTCAAACTTGTGCATTTTTTTGCTAAGGATGCTTTTTTGGTATCATTGGATAGACGTAGACATCCAGGTATCAGATAAGTATTGGTCGCATTTTTTTCTCCAAAAGCGATTTGGCCGCCATCTGGATTTCAAAATGGCTGCCCATTCCAAAGGATTTTCCCCTAGAATTTGTGTTCTGAGCAACATAAAAAGTAAAAAGTAAAGGAAAAGTCTCGTGCCGAGCAAGTTCGTGCGCGGAGTGCCCCTCTCTCTTTCATTGTGGCGTTTGGGCCAGACTCCTCCGGATTATGTTTGCTGTGGGGGGCTCGCCACTCCTCCTCCCACCCAGCGAGTCTGTTACTTTCCAGCATTGAATAATGCTGGTACCCATTTATACCCATGGGTGGAGGGAGTATTAAGGTTAAAGTGCCTACTCAAGGGCACAACACGTTGGCCGCAGGGGACGCGAACCACGACCTTTGGATTGCGGACGAGCGCTCAATCCAGTGGACCACGCGTGCCATCTGAGCAACAGTGGAAGCAAATTTTGGTGGCAAAACCTATGTTTTAACTACCTGGGAGTTCCAACAATATGGATAATTACAACCTCGTCTAACAAAGATGTGCCTTGGCACACCCCTCACCCTTGGTAGGAGGGGGGAGGGTCATGGTAAGCCGCTGCCTCTACCCAGTCCCCCTTTGAGATTTTCTATAATAAGGTCGTATGATTTCAATGTTTTTGTGTGTGCGTCTAGTTGATAGAGTAGACATCCAGGTATCATGAAAAGTATTGGTCGCGTTTTTTCTGAAAAGCGTTGGCCGCCATTTGGATTTCAAAAGGGCCGCATTTCCCCATTTCCAAAGGATTTCCCTATAACTTTGGTTATGAGGAAAACGTTGGAGTCGAATTTGGTGGTAAAAATTCAAATTGAAAAAAGAAAAAAATATGATAATTAACATCGTATAACAAAGTTGTGCCTTGAAAAACCCCTCACCCTGGTAGGGGGGGTCATGTTAAGCCGCTGCCTCTACCCAGTCCCCTTGAGATTTTCTATAATGAGGGTCGTATTTTTCATGTTTTTTTTGGCAATGGGGTAGAGTAGAAATCCAGGTATCAGAAAAGTATGGTCGCGTTTTTTCTGAAAAGCGTTTGACCGCCATCTGGATTTCAAAATGGCCGCAATTCCCCATTTCCAAAGGATTTCCCCCATAACTTGGTTCTGAAAACGTTGGAAGTCGAAATTTGGTCGTAAAACCTATGTTTTCACTACCTGGAGTATCAAAAATATGGATAAGGAACCTATCTAAAAAAGCTGTGGCCTTGCAACACCCCTCAACGCTTGGTTAAGAGGGGGGGCGGGGGTCAGGTGTAGCCGTGCCTTACCCAGTTCCCTTGAGATTTTCTATATAAGGGTCGTATGATTTGGATATTTTTTGTGTGTATGTCATTGGACTAAGAAATCCAGGTATCAGAAAAGTATGGTACGCATTTTTCTCTGAAAAGCGTTTGACGCCATCTTGGATTTCTTGGATTTCAAGGATGGGAAGCCATACAATGCCATAACAAACACGTTTGCCAAACGTCCTTTACCATATTTTAAAACGTGGTATTTTAATGGCCCTCATGGGTTTGATATGCTCTTCATAAAGTATTAAAATGTCTTCCATCTGGGTGAAGCAAGACCAGTCAGTGTCATGAAGAAGTCAACTTGTTACTGGGCTCTTTGTCAACTTTTCTAGGGGCATAAATCAATCATCAATGTGTCAGCCTCGTATGTGCCTCACAACTGTGGTGCTGGTTTCCATGAGTATTATTAGGACATCTTAACATGCAGTATGTATCAGTGACTACTGGATCTTGATTAGTTTGCAGCAGGTACAGATTAGGCCATCCTTTTGTCTTCTTGCAGTTTAAACTTGCCGCGTGTAAAGAAATTGAGTGTCCCCTCTGAGAGAGTGTCCTAGCCTAAGATGTCACCAGGTACGGACTAACCGTGACCTTGTCGACGAGGGCCATTTGGGTACAAGTGATGCGTACAGTATCAATGGAGAATAAATGCCTAGCTGGGTGGTAGACAATCGTCAACCGGACACGTAGTTATGAAACCGGCATATATTAGGCGTAGATATCGTCATGATACCTATAACAAGAACTCTACAGTGGATATAGGGAGAAACTGGCTGGTTGGGTGCATCTTAGAGTACTAGCTCCTGCACGCGCACCTTGGTCTCCGGATATGAATTTTGTTCTAATGAAGCTAAATAGTAAAAATTGGGAGAATTTAATTCTGCCACCCAAATCCTGTAAAACCATTCTGTTGAGGCTGCGGAATTCAATGGGTGGTGGAACAATACAAAATCCTTCAAATATGGCCTTGCACCAGCAAAGGTTTTAACTGATCCGTGCTATGGAGTTAAAGGGCCACTATAGATGATGATGAAGCCAACCAAAAAGATCCTAAATATGACAACTGTTAAGAGTGTTTCCTAATTGTTATAGATGCCGGCAAGTTTAACACGTGCAAAGCCTTAACGAAACAATGCCTTAAAAGCATATATATGATGAGTTGCACAATTCTTGACGGCCTGCCAGTGTGGCTAGCGTCGGGGATGCGGATCCATACTAGTGGGTGCCCGGCCTTTGGCTATGGACTTTCTTGGGCCCTAGCAGTGACAGTGAGCTGCTTTCGCCAGCCTCAACATATTTAGCTGCTGCCTCATACGTAAAAACTAAAGTGGTTAAATTAGTGGTGTTGACAAGAAGGGTGCTCTTAAAGTTATAATGAAAGTTCCAGCTGCATCGTTTCAGCTCTTACCATACAGTACAGTATCAGTACAAGTAAATTCAAAATGTGGAAGTATTCTGTTATTAGCTTATAACTCAAAAAAATATCTGGTGGAGATCCTGCTACACCCAGGTGGAAGAAATTCTCAGAAACTTTTGCAAAACCAAAGATGCCGATAAGTTGCCATCTATTTACAAAAGGAGCCTGGCCTCAGCAAATAAGTCTTTGGCTCAAAGACAATGTTCTTCATCCAACAATACCAGATCCTTGTATACTAGACGAGCAAGAAGCACGACACACTTTTGCACAATCCTGACTGCAGAACATGTTGCACCTGAGGCAGTAGTAGCGCATTGGTAAGGGATTTGTATGGCTTCACATCCTACTTGCTAGCTACTGTGAAAAAATTGATTACAAAAGAGCCAGAGCCATTTAAGATGACTTTTGTCCTTAAAGAAAATCATTAAGACCCATCTCCTTTAACGGTGGATGAATGAACTTTCAAAATGGAGATTTGTACGAACCTTCAAATATTTTTTTTTTATACGAGGATGATGAGACGATGTAATCAATGTTTGCTAACACAAGTTAGTACCTGGTTACTGACATGTTAGAGGTACAAAGAATATGCCCATACAGCTACAGTATTCAATAGACTTGTCACACCTGATTGAGTGCGAATTTTGAAAGCACAAGCCCGGGCAGTGACGTCATGTCACCTCGTCTATAAAATTCAAACTTGTGATTGGGTAAAACATAATGTGTTATTAACTTTTAAGCCAAACCAGGCGAAAATCGCATGTTTCTAGCATTTTAGCTCTGGCAGAATTACCAATTTCGATTTTTATCAGGGCCACATTAGACGTCATAGAGAAACACCCCCCCCCCACACAACCATGGGGAGGGATGTTGGAAAGGACAGCTGGGTTAGACTAGGTTAATTATCATATTTTGAACTCCCAGGTATTAAAAAACATAGGTTTGGCCACCAATTTGACTTCCAATGTTGTCAGAACAAAAATTATATGGGGCAAAATCCTTTGGAAAGGGCGGCCATTTTTAAAATCAAAGTGGCGCCAAAACGCTTTTTAAAAAATGCGATCAATACTTTTCTGAGTACCTGGATGTCTATCTATCCAAATGATACCAAAAAAAGCATCCGTAGCAAAATAAAATGCAAAATATACATAACATCCTACACTATTTGTTCATGGATCGATCTAACAAAAGGGAATTTCCACGTTCACGTACAAGTACACGCATACCAGGCATGATGTGTGTACTTGTATTGGAAGTGGGAATCTTTGGTTCAGGGATCGATCGACAAAAGAATTTCACCGAACAAGTAACGCAGCACGTACGCATCTAAGGCCCTCACTATAAAAAAGTTGTACAGAGTACATACACTGTCCAACGACTGGCCAACATGCCCACTTGTAGAGTCTGCCCTCGCGGTCCGGTAAGTATTTCCCACGGTGTAGTCTGTGTCACAGACTGCCGAAAGATATTATCAAATTGGTACTGCGCGAGAGATTAACGTTATCAGTCGTCATTAGAGAATGTGTGTAAATGACAACCTAAATCTCAAATATCTCCGGAAAAACGAAGGTTCTATTGATGTTTTTTGTTGCATCAGAAGGTCCGTTACAATGTTTTGTTTTGAATATGATCGTAATTGGGTTGAACCTATAGAAATTAGGAGAGAAAATTGACGTTTTTGTGGCGGTGACTCGGCTGCTCGCAGAACAGCCGGAAAGTGGAACACGCAATCGCTTCGGTCGCACCATTTTTTCCCACAATGCCCTCAATATTTTTCAGTCTTGAGAATTTTCAAACACTGGTTCAATTAGCCATTTTTTTTTCAATTTTGAAACAGGAATTACGTTCAGTTCTAGTAGATATAACTTACCTTGGTATAATGCAAGCCTAAGGCGCATGAGACGCAAACTTCACAGGCTCTAGAACAACAACGACTCTCAGGTTCAAAAGAGGACGATCTTAATATTCAAACATACAGATACACACAACATGAAAATGAATTACCAATTTTAAAGTTATTCCTACAAATTTGAAATTTGAATCAAAATACAAAGAGTTTTTGGAAAAATGAGTCAAATCAAAAAGAGATGATAATGGGGTATGTCCCTTGAAACATAACGATCAGGTCACAAAACAATACCAAAGATTAAAGCTGACATCCTTAACAATTATTTTTTCCACAAATCAGTTACACTCAGGAGGATTTAGAAAAATCTACCCTGCCAGGTACACCCGCTCCTTCTATTTCACCTATTGATTATTAACCCGGAGGTGTCCAAAAATCCTCTCTAATTTGCAGGCAGATAAAGCAGTTGGTCATGATCAAATACCATCAAGAATACTTAAGGGAATGTGTGCGAATTGTTTCACTATATTGTATACATGTTTACTCAGAGTTTGGAAAGGGGGACCTCCCGGACGATTGGCTAATATCTCACATTAACTCCACTTCATAAAAAAGGGTAATCGTAATCTCCCAAATAACTATAGGCCCATTGCCTTAACATCTATAGCTGGAAAAAGTATTAGAGCTATTCTCACTAGTCATCTTATGTCCCATCTTGACCAGCACAGTATTTTAAATGATTACAGCATGGTTCAGAAAAAGGAGGGGGTGTGATATCCCAAGTAGTTCTCACCACAAATTTAGCCAAATTCATTAGAAAACGGGAAGCAAGTCGATGCTGTCCTATTTGATTTTTCAAAAGCCATTCGATCGCGTCCGCACACTCGTCTGCTATGAAACTATGAAGCTTGGGTATCACTGCGGAAATTCATAGTTGGATTAATTTTTTTAACAAAACGAAAACAACAAGTTCTTTTGGAAGGTGTCTTGTTCTCAACTGCCGAGGTCATATCCAGTGTACCCCAGGGTACAATGATTGGGCCTTTGTCCTTTTTGGTTTAGATATACAACATGCCTGATTGTGTTTCCCCTGGCGCAGGACAGTCTCTTTGCAGACCGATGCCCTCATTATATAGGAATAAATACACCGAGGACAAGGTTATATTCAAACGTGGACCGTATGCTCTATCGAGTGGAGTAAAGACTGGCAAATGAGTTTTAACACAGACAAATGTTATACTATGCATTTTACATCCAAAAGAAACACCAAAAATTACTCATTACAGCCTATGTGGCAAGTATTAGAAACCACTGATAGTCATGCATACTTGGGTATATTATTTAGTAATGACCTCAAATGGTCAAATCACATAGATCAGGTCACAAAAGCAAGTAGGAAGGATCTTGGTGTCATAAGAAGGAATTTTAAATCATGTACCAGCGTAATATAAACTCTATTATCGCTCGGTCGAACCAAAAAACTGGAATATGGCTCCGTGGCATGGTTTCCAAATACCAAAAAAAGACCAACACAACTCGACATGGTTCAATCGTGCGCAGCTAGAATGTGTTAAATAACTACACAGAGGACGCAAAGGTTTTTTTTTTTTTTTTTTTTTTTCTGAAGATTATGATCATTCATCCCTAAACTGGCAAAGCCTTGAAAGCCGTGGAAATTACCGCATCTATGATGTTCAAGATAATACATCAAGTGGTTGATATTGACTGGCAGGAATTTCTTGCCAAAACCCACCCGCCAACTCGCGCACCCAATGTTGTCACCGTCGTCAATTGGCTAAAAACTACGATATATTCAATAGCTTTGTCCCGGACGACCGGCCACTGGAACAACTTGCCTCACCATTCCTTGGCATTATTAATTTCAATGTTTTAAGAGGAGCTGATTTCGTTAATGATGAAGGCAACTCAACTCACAACCCAATAACCAGTTAGTGTCTGGGTATCCAACTCTAGACGTGAGGCAGGAACCTGCTTTGTTGAGTATGAATGATTCCAGATCCAGATTCCAGACGTACTTACCGACCGCCGTTATATTGAGTCCTATATGCACATTTTAAATAGTTATAAGGGGGGCGCTATGCAAACATCTGACAAAATCAATGTTTTTGGCAAAAATCTGGACATAAGCCCTTTAAATTCATCAGGGCCCTTTAATTCATACCCATGTAGTCTAACATTTTTAGAAAGAATCGCTTGGAATTTCATAGTTACAGACTTTCGGTCAGGGAAGACGATAAGGTATCCTGCTAAGAAATGTCGTATTTGCCATTAGTTCCTGCTACCTCTTGAACAAATTCCAAGCGCAACAATAAATTTAAAACGAGACTTGCTTTCATTCATAATCGTCCGTAATTCATCTTGAACCTCTTTCGTTTTGTGCAGTAGTCAGTATACCTCTTCTATACGTGTTGCCCTCGATGGACTGCAGTATTTCACAGAGCTCTGGCAGCTTGTTTCCCCACAACAGAGTTGACGTCTTTTTCAGTCCAATTATGTCACAGGTTTGTTTGAATGAGCCCTTTCTTTTGGCGGTGAAGCGGCTCTGAACTTCTGGTGGGAAACGGGAATTGGTCCTGTAAATAACAAGGGAATTCAATGTTAGGATAAATATAAATGGCCCATTCAGACGATTTCAGAATGTCTTATAAACGGCCCATTCTAAAGTTTTCGTTTGAATTGGTTTGTATTCTGATTATAAGCATTTTATATACCGATCAGCCTCATAGGGTTACGTGTGGAGAAGGCGAAGAGAGGAGGACCGAGATGTGTGTGTTGTGTCGTGAATGTATGTGTGTGATGAGGCATGGTGTATGTTAGATGGGTATTTTTGCGTGACAGACAGACAAACCGACCTGCCATTTGGACTTTTGATATACTGTATTTTAAGGAGAAGCATTTTAAGTTTTGGTGACTTTAAGTATAGTTTGAAATCTGTCTGTCACGCAAACACTTAATTACAAGGTACCGTAACACTGATAAAGTGTAGTGTCATCATTCAGAATCTCTGGTTCATACCTAAAGATTCGGATGGTTATGCATTGTAGCGATGAGCTGCCATAACGTAACAAATGCAGAGGATAGTTTTTTAATAATTGTACAATCATAACTCAGCAGTTTAAACTGTTCGGCAACTCACCATCGCTATCATCGTCACCGGAGAAGTCATCGCTGACGGCTGGGATTGGAATGTTTTCACCATGCTAGTTCGCGTTTATAACAAGCATAAAAACTCATAGTAGAGTTCCATACCCAGAAGAAGTCCTAACCAACCGTCCGGTTTATATTCAGGTTCCAAAAGTAACGGTATGACTTTTTTCTCTAATCTGTAGGCATATGTAGCTTCGTAAATAAATAACTGATAGTGGTTTAAGGTTTTTTTATATTCAATGACTCAATATTAATTACATTTTTGTACAATAATATTATCGTTGGAAAGTTTGCTAAATGTGTTTCCGGTCTTATTTGTAATGATAGCGGGTGATATCCAAACAACACACAAGCCATTTCCTAATAAAATTATTATAATCGATTTGTGTATATAATAATAATAAATAATAATATTTTGTGTATATTTTACCGCGCGGACATACCACGTAAAACGTGCACAGGCTCTGTCTGCAGGCATAAAAGGCGCTCAGCACATGAAAGAAACCATAATAACACCAGAACAGATTATGCCAAGAAGCCAGCTCCATTTTAGAAGCATATGAGGAACCCGGAGTACCCGGAGAAAACCTGTGGGAACGAGTATGGATCGAGAAACTAAATTCACATAAAGCCACTGTGAACGAGCCCGAGATGTCATTGGTGAAAGACGAAGGAAGATACGCTGCGCCAACCGTTCCCCGGGTTCCCCTATTTACTGCTTAAAGTGAAAATGCATCCAGAAATTCCACGTTACTTTGGTTTGTTTAATTGGCAACTTTTTATAGTGAAAACACACAAGATTTTCTGAGGATAAAACAAATTGCTCTAAATTTGCACTTTTAATTGATGTAGAACACACTTACCGAGAACATTTCCAAGGTTATTGGACAAACAAGTACAAAAGAACAAGAAAAATATTTTTGTAAATGTAGTTTTTTTTTACTTTTTCCACGTCAGATGTGATCTAATACATTGGTAAGCATTCTAAATATGCAAAAAACATCGATTTCGAAAAATTTGGGCTCATTTTTTCTGGAATATCTTTAATTCAAATTGTATGCCTTTGGAAAGGTACGAAATCCGCTCAATATACTTTAATAGATGCTGGAGTTTCTTAAATCACAGTATTGAAAACTGTTTACCTGATCTACAGCTTTTACTGTCCTTATACTTTTCAGTCATACAGATGAGAATGACATCAGATTTCTGTACAGCATCGGCCATTGCAGCAAGAATGTCGCCTTCTAGGATGATAACATGTTTAAAAAAGAAAACTATAATTAAACTATTACATGTTTCATGTTTCTTAGATTCTACGAATCTTGTCTGCTGCGTAATCTAAATCATAAACATGATAAGTCACAAATGTTACTTAAACTATGACATAGTCGATTGCATTGGATTCCCTTGAAAATGATAATTCTCAATGTCACATGAGTTTGGTAAAACTGGCTGTATATAACGTAACATTAGAAAGTTTGAACAATTTTTGGACGACACGGAATAAATGCGGAACCTTATGTTTGCGTGAAGCGTCAAGTGAACCGAGTGCCCTATTCTTTCACCTGTTGTAGGAGGACTGTGAGTCCGGATGATTATATCTCCTGCCACAACCGTGTCGTGAAATACAGTGTCTGTGAGACTGAGTGTCCTACCACCCATCTGTCTATCGTTTTCTCCCTTGTGTGCTGTACGCATCACTTATTTCATCACTGTACCATAGCCTCGGAACCCAAGGTCACGGTATTCCGTATATGTTGTCATGATAGCTAGGGGGACATGTCATGGGGGACTTTTTGGCAATGGGATCAAAGTGAACAAATTGTTCATTTTGATACATTAAATAGCAGAAGAAACAGTCATTTTCCACATTAAATAATAATTAAATGTTATAATTACTTTATGTTTATGGCAATGTAAAGGTTGCACAATTTATGAAAGTGAATAAAATGCCATCTCAATTTCTTTCTGAATTCAGGATCAAGGGACATACACTCTGCTGCATTGCTCCGCAAAAATGGCATTATTGACAAGTAAATCCACCTGGTATTAAGTGACTTCAGATTCCCCTTTGTAGTTGGAACTGCCGAAGCTTATTATTGTCCAGCAGTGCATAGATGCCAGGTGTTGAGGTGTTATAGAATGGTTATCCCCGCGGGGCCCCCCCAGTTTTGGGTAGATGTTTCAATAAGAAGTCTCAAGTACGCAAATGAACCATTGCCTTTGATCCGTCATGCACTCTATGAGGTTGTGCAGTAGCGCAGGACGGAATCAATGGCAACTCTTTTGTATACTTGGGACTTCTATATGAAACGTCTATCCAGTTTGCATTGAGCTGGCCTCGTTCGCGAAAAAATAAACTTTGAGGTTCTACTGTGAGTTCAATAATCTTGACTGTATATTTCATCATTTATTGAAAAAAGAAACTAATGTGAACAAAAACCTCACGGTGGATATGTGATTGGTAAGCAGTGACCTAACATTTTTGTGCAGACCACGTCAATAAACTTATTGCGATTACCTCATTTCTATTCAAATTTACCCAACTAGCTATTTAGAAAAATACAAAAGAAGGGGGGTCTAGCGACCTATGCTAACAATAAGGTAAATTCAAAGAAATGGGTTACGCGACAAGTTATTGTAAGTAAGTTTTGTTCTGCACAAAGATGTGTTAGGTCACAGTATGCCAAACAACTTTCTTCATGATTTTTTTGGTCACCTCGTCCTTTTCGGAAAAATGATTGAAATATATGGTCAAAAGTTTATTGAACGCACAGTAGAGCCTAAGATTTCTTTATTCATGAAGAGGGACGAGTATCTTGGGTTGGTCATGAAAAAAAAAACAAAAATAGCTCAATCTTAGTCTGGTGATGAGCACCTAAATCCTTTTGATCTGGAAGTACAGAGCCATGTTATTTCCAATACAGTTGAAAAGTCATTTATAGTGTTTATCCTCTGCATACCGAGCGGGATTATGGATATAACAGGGATCTTATTTGCTGGAGTCAACGCGGTTATTGCGTATAGCTACTGGTCACTGATATTTAGGAAAGAAATTGTGGATGACATTTTATTCATTTTCAATCAAATGTGCAATTTTGCACTGACATTTACCCAGAGTATTGAAAGGAATAATTAGGACAATATAAATGCGAGGAATAAGTTACTTCGCGATAGCGTAGCCAATGTCCTTATGCGAGTGCATCGTTCTCTTTTGATCCCATGGAGTATTTATGTGAACTTACTCAAACTAGTTAATCCATCCACACTTTGTAGCCCGCTGCCAGCAATAGTCTCTGATCTCAAGCACACGAGTTTGAGAGTCCCACTGGTAGCTTATCATAACCGGGCAGAATTAGGTGTAGATCGTGTCGGTACTGTGATTTGCTTCTTGGTAGATGGAGGAGATTCGGTGGCGTGTTGTGTTGGCAGTGTACCAGCTGCAAAGTCGATTCACCTCGGACAACCACCTCAATTTGCCAGAGTGCTGAAGCACAGGCACCGCGAAGCCTATTGTCTGTTTTGACTAATTTCTCAGTGCTGTAGATAAGAAAATACTAACGTGGACTTTTTTGGTAAATAAGACCCTTGAAATATACCAAACTGTAAAAACTCTGTTTTTAAACATATTTCGATTCCCCCTTTTTCAGGATCATTTATTTTTGGCCAAAAGTCTGATTACACATGCATACATCATTTTTTTTTAATCCTCAAACACTAAATAAAGGTCGTTTGGGTGCGCAGAGCATAGTTTTGTCATGTTATGATGTGGATAAAAATGTGAAATGTAGGCCTATAGGAATTCGAACAGCATGCAAAACAAACAAAACACAATGACACCTTAACATTAAACAACAAGAACTTATACTTGTTGGAACTACTTCCTGTAGAACCATAGATTGTCTAATTGATTGCTCTGAACGACCAGTTCCAGAAGAGCTTCAGCTGCGGCTGTTGTTCTCTGAGAGAAATCATCTTGCAACATGGTACGATGGCAGGGAGTGCCCCTTCGGTTCTCGATAACACGTTTGTTTTGATCATTTATTGCACGTGGGTTGATGGCATCTAAACAACTCAAAAAGCAGAAAAAAACATAACAACTGTACCATGTGATCATCTACTTAAAGCTTAAACAAAAGAGTCATATAAGGACTGTATGTTTCCTCTCTGAAGATGCTAGTAGCCCACTTTCTGCATCTTAACAATATAAGCAGAATCATCAAGGAAAGGAGCTTCCATACGAGTTCTAGCCCAGGCATTTTTGCAGGCTGCCACTGCATGCTGTTTCTATAGATCTTGCGGTTATTGACTGGCATATCTTATGGAGTTATGTAGGATTATAAGCATGCGTTCTCGTACTAGTGATGGAGGGTCGACTTCACCGTCTTTTTCGTAAAATGATTTTACTTGTTCCAAAGCAACACAACAAGAGAGAAATGCCTCCACACTTCCCCAAAGAACCGCAAAGTTCTGGGCGGTACATTTGTTAAATTTACAAAGGTGGCAGACATAGTACATAAATTCATAAAACCCTGTAGGCCTCCCATTCAGTGAGCATCCAATAAGGAGAGACAATGCCTTCCATAATTTTGGGAAGAGGAAGCCAAACCCAAATCGGACAGAATTTCCTAAAGCTTCTAGTCAGTGCACGGATGTTTCCAAAATCTTGAGCAGTTGTGAGACGATCTAAGTTGTGATATACTTATACCGTAGAGTAATAATCGCGCGTGTTCAGAAATTCGAAGCCGCGCTGATTCTCGGTTTCAACTCTTCTAGTGTTTCCTTCTAGTTTGATCCGCCCATCGCCAATGCTTCAAAAAAAATTCAGTCCTGCATATGAAAGAAATGATGTGTTATATCGTTGTTCAAAGACCACATGGAAAACAAAATGAATGGCCTGCAGCAGCGAGAGTTAGTTTCACTTGGTTGAGATCTACTTTCATTTTCCTGTTGTTTGGTCACAAGCGGCTGATTTGTTGCTTGCACAAAGAGCAGGGATTAAAAAGGGGTCCAGAAATGACTAGAATTTCGCGGTCGCGGCTTTCGCGCTAGCTATATTCAAAGAATATAAGCTGTGGGCGCCCCATGACCTTTGACCTGGCACGTGACCTTTGATCTCAATCAAATATGAGGGATCGCATTGGTGCACCTATGACAAAAAGTTTGGTCCAATTGAACTTCAAGTTTTCAATTTAGATGAATTTACTTTTTAGCCCATTTTTCAACTTGACTACATGACCTTTGACCTATTCAACATGACCTTTGACCATCATCAACATATGCGGATCCCATTGTGCCCCTATGAACAGAAGTTGGTTCCAATTGAAGTTAAACTTTTGATTTTTTAAATTGTTTTGTCAATTTAAAAAAAAAAAATACAAGGTTGTGACAAACACATACAAACAACACACCATCCACACACACAATACACACGCACAAACGGATGACTAAGTGGTCCTGCCAGCTATAAGCTGGCGGCCCACAAAAGTTATTAATATTAAAAAAAAAAAAAAAAAAAAAACTTATTGAAAAAAAAAATTGATGTCTAAAACAAGAGGTCACATTGTAAGTCCTCTTATAAGAAATTCACATTATAGTTTGTTCATTTTCCGGCTGCATGCTGAAAATAGCAAATGTGATGTTAATTCACATAGAGCCTGTCAATCAATATAATAAACAGGCAACTATAAAGCTGTGGGCCTCCCAGCCTCTCTTTACAACTTGACCTCACATGACCTTTGACATGGCACATTGATCTTTGACCTCATCAACATATGGAAGGATTCCATGTTGCAACCTATGCAAAGATTGGTCCAATTGAACTTTACTTTTCAATTGAGGTCAATTTAAAAAAACATAAAATAATATTTAGGACAATACCCCACCACAGACAAAAAACTTTACATTTTAGTGACATATACACGTACCACACGCATCGCTTGCCAAAATATTGACTGACTATAATATTCGTGAAATGTGCAACATACCTATACCCGAGGTGACTATAAAAACGCTAACGCCGCCACAATCTCCACTCAGATAGGGTATACTGTCCTTCGATTGCCACATTATATTCTAAGCGGATAGCAATTTTTAGCAAGATTAATGAATAACAAGTCTAAGTCACTTCTCAGGGACCGCACGTAAGGCAATTGCAATAGATATGGAAGGACAGAGCACTGTCAAGGACAGTTCAACAGAGTGTTTTTGGAAAATGTGACCGTTGACCCCTTCTTAATTACCTCTTAAACGCTCTTCAATAATCTCGAAAAGTTATTTGAACATAATTTATAAATAAATTTCAAAAATGAAAAACCATCAAAACAATAACATATTAAAATTAAATTTAAACATGTTTAGAATGTCACAAGGATCTTTTAATTTTAGCAAATGAAAAATGAAAGTTGTAAAGCAATGGAGGCTCTCTTGTTCACGCATTATTGATTTGATGTGAATAGAAAATGATTGCAAGGTACCCAGATGTCATGAAAATGGGTGATTTCATTCAAAGAGTCTACAACTTGTGTTGGACATGTGCAATTTAGAAATTTAGCCTTCAGAAATTGCTCGTGCAATGATATATGACTTTACAGGATTCTTTTTAGATTTTTAATGAGTAAACTTCTTTTTAAATCAGCCTGTACTTTAAGCCCAAAGTCCAGGTTATAGCACACCGCTGTGGTACCAATGGCCTAAGCCCTTAAAACGCTGTTCGTCTAATTAAGAGCCATTAGTTACCTATTGAAAAAAAAACCTTTTGACAGTTTTACCTGACTATAAGAATGACGCTCGTGACGCTTCGTGTCATGGGAGGAAGTTCTAGAGTAGGTAGAAGAGACGGTTGAAATTTTAATTAACGTGTTTTGCTTTTTTTAATGGGTTAACATGGAAAGGTTTACTTTACCAGAACAGCTTACCATCTTTCTAATCAACAAACTGGAATTAATCGTACCTGCGTCTTTGATCAGTGGTGGAGTGTGTGAAAGATTAAAATAACAGGAAACCAGCAAAATAGTAACAGCTTCAAATGACAGTGTCCATGTTTGGTCATCTGTTTGGGCCCGAGCTTAGGATGGCAAACGAGAAATCTGGGTACCAAATACAAAGCAAAAATAAAATTAACCTTTGTTACTATAGATATAACTGTGTTGCAGAAGTGAACATTTTCCTAAACACAAACTAGGAGGCGCCAATTATATTATAAAGGAGGAATTATAAAGGAGAATGTATACAAATATTCCACAGATGTTTGACCCCATGCAACCGTCTCTTTTATTTTTAGCGAATTTTAAGAAATGGCGGACACAATTATGGACGAATGATATAAGTAGGGAAGTGGAGTGGTTAGTGGTCAGCAGGGCAGACCTCTGGAGCGAGAGTCTCGGTTCTAATCTCTGTGCGGACACTTGATGGGTTTAATTCGGGAACTGAAATTAGGATTTAATTAAAAGAATGTGATTTTAAACCTGTATGCCACGCTCTCAATGGTTTCATTTGACATGGGGCAAAGGACCCATGGAAAGCTTGCATTTCCATTCGGTTTGGTTGTATATGTGGTTGAATGTTGCAACATGTGCTGTTTAAAGCTGCTGCTTCCCAAGTTGCATTGTTTTTGTCTCTTGTTAAATTATACAAAAGTTGTAAAGTCTCCAGCAATTTGGCCTAATTGGCAAGATTTGGGATTAAATAAACCTTAATTTATCATAGTATGTAGGGGCATGCAAAAGCATTACCTCCGCAAAAATCAGAGAAATCAATTGCGGGAATCTTGCCATATATGTCATGATTGTATGTTATAGCGCCACATATATGCCCATTGCCCTAGAGAGGCGTGTTAAAATAGATTTTTAAGGAAAAATCAAATTTGCACCGCATGAAAATTTCGTAAAATTTACACAGATGAAGTCAGTGGGATGAATAATCCAAATTAATTTTCCAAAGGTGTCGCCATCTATATTTTTTATTTTATGCAATTATGCAAATACTCACGACTTAAGTTGGAGCTCGGTGGCCTGCGATCTGCATCCACAGATCTAAAGTGCCATTGTGATGTTATTGATGGGAGGGATTGGTCAAACTGATCATAGTTGTTGTCGGTCATGTGACCAAAGATTGTCGTAACAAGCTGGGTAGTTGATGCCGACCCTTGACGCGATTGAGGTTTTTGATACCAGTGCGTTTGATTTGTATGGCCCCTCTCACCCCTCTGCGGAACCAGTCGTCCTCTTGATCTAGTACGCGGACATCCTATCATAATCGATGGTGTGGCCGTGGTTCTGGCATATCCCAAAGAGGGGAAGAGGGGGCGCTCGCTCGGGTTCTTGATCTAGCCGAAGGACTTAGCCCTGGAGATAGCACAATTGTAAAACATCTCAAGTACAAAAGGTTTTGAGCGATTAACTATGTAGGACACCCTGACAGGAAACCCCTTGAAAGCGATTCTAAGTGCCGCAAGTGGCGCATTAAGAGAGGGGGGGCCAAGACAAAGATTGCACAGGGGTCAAATTTTTAAATGATCCAATATAGTTGAAAGGTATACCATGTTATGTGTCTTAACCATAAGAATTCGGAAATGGTATAGTTTGTAATATGTACAGCCTAAAGATTCAGCGTTATAGGCTAAAACAGCCAAAAATCAATAAAAAAAAGGTCAATTTCAGTTGTACAGGGGTCAAATCTTTAAAGTTGCTCCGATTTGGATAAAAAATGGTGCAACTTATGGTGGAGGCTCATAGGTTATTTAAAATAAAGGAATAGTTTGAGTGTCTCAAATGCTTGCTTAAGAAAGCTAGGGGGGGAAAACAAGATCAAGCCACATTGCATGCAATGGACGTTGACCTTCTGGGCCCCTACATCGGAAAACTAAGCAATTTAAAGACAGTTAAGGACATAGTCTGTGGTGCTGTTCCACATCCACAGCTAGTGTCATTGATCTGCTTCCAGCTAGCCCCAATTCTGAAGGAAACTTTAGATCGGCCAATTCTGTTGAGCATCGCCATTCAGCCCGGCCCATGAGGAGTCAGATACCTGGTGGAAGATGCCTCACCAGGTTCAATACATGGATTTTTACTGGTTGACAGCAAGTCTTTCTTTTCCACAGTGCGACTCTCTTATACTCAAAGTATACAAAGTAAAACATTTTTAAAAAAAAAAAAAAAAAAACTTTTCTCTCTCTGGATTTAAAGGAGGACACTGGCCACATTTGAAAAATAGGGCGCCCTCAAGAGGTTTTTTTCAAAATCGATATTTTGCATAGTTGTAAGGCTTTATATACAAAAGCCCTCACCCGAAATGAGTAAGACCAAATCAGTTCCTATGGGTAAACAGAACGATTTATAATTTAACGTCCCCGGCGACGCGAAATTCAGCAGACGCGAAAATGGCGTTTAACACCAAGAACACGCACGCCGCATGCTTGTTTCCCAAGCTATGCACACGGTTTGATCGGTCTATAACCTTTGTCGGTTTTAATCAGTGAGTACGAGTCAAAATATTCATGTAATATACACATTGTTGATTAAAGTTCTGGAAAACTTAAAAGTGCCTCTACAATATACCTGGATGTCTTTATCTCATATCAATTCCCTATTGTGTTGGGGATTGTATTTTTATGTGTAAACATATCTCTGTTTTTTCTTCCAAGTCTAGACTATCATTTGAGAGCAAATTGAAGACATTTCATATTTTGTGGAAAATGTGCCAGTGCCGCGTAAGGCGGTGGCAGCAGGTCCTGTCAAGACATAGGGTGTTAATGCTCAATTAGCTACTCTTAAGCAGCTACGCTCTTTGCATCTCGCTACACTACGACGGGATGTCTGGTGGAGCAATTCCTGCTAGGATGTATCGTTCTCCGTTGTGTTGGACGAAGACTACTGTGATAAGGCGCCAGGAGGCATTTAATGCTGACCCAAGCTTCTTGGCATGGTTGATCTTTCCCATACAGGGGCAAGCATTTAAACCTCTGCACATGAGTAGCACATGACCACCCCCGAAATTTCCTCTGGTGCCTTTGAAAACGTAATAAAACCCTAAAACTATGGACAAAGACCTAATGAAATGGTCGGACTTATCTTTTCCCCTTATAGAGCATCAGCCCAGAAGATTTTGTTAGACGAACGAGATACCAAATCTGAACACGGGAAAAATTCAGAGAAAAAATATAACTTTTGCAAATATGAAGTCTTTCGGGGAACACGTTGTTGCGGTCAGCCCCAGAAGAGGGGGTAAAGTTACTATGGGGGTTCAAATCTTTGAAATGCTCTAAAGCTAATATAATATACTCAAATTATTCATTATGTAAGGCAGGAGTAAAAAAGTCAATTGGGCACAAGCGTGGGGTGCTTCCTTTCCAAAGATATTTGGGAAAATAGGCTAAGTCATGGTTTATTCAAGAAAGGTCACCCGTTGGAATACCCGGATTGTTTTGTAAAAATATTTTTTGTAAATGTTTAATGATATGATCCAAATGATATGCCTTTTGCACTTTCGGAATATTCCTTGTGTTTTAGGAGGGGTACAAATTCCCTGTGTGCAGGGACTATGTGGTGGATTGTGCACATTATTATCCCCCCCCATGGAAAGGGAAACCAACCATATGCAAATAAAAAAAGCAGATTTTGAATCAGTATCATTAAATATGTTTTTTTAATATTTTTTACAAAGAAATCTTGTTTACAATGGTTGACCTTTTTTGAATAAACACATGGCCCTTTAGCCTATTTTCCCAAATATCTGGGAAAGGAAGAACCACACGCATGGGACTCCCAATTGACTTTTTAATCCTGGTAACCTAAGGAATTAATTTGAGCTATATTCATTAGATTTAGACAGTTCAAAATATTGACCCCCATAGTAACTTTACCCCTCTCCTGGGGCTTAACGCAACATCGGGTCTCCGGCAGGACTTTCATATTTTCAAAAGTTATATTTTTCTCTGAATTTTCCCGTATTTGGTAATTGGTATCTGGTCGTCAAACCAAACCTTCGGGGCCTGGACGGTCTATTAGTTCCAAACAAACTGGTATGATTTGGGAAATCACAGATACCTAATGAAGTGTTTGAATTCAGTACAGGGGGTGGATCACAAAGAAGACAGGTGTGCGGATTAGGTTATACTACATAATTCCTAGTTCAAAAAATGTTATTAGTCAATCCCAAGGACATTCATGATGCTTGAAAGAATGATAGTCCATCCATTATTAAAGGTCCAGGAACAATGCCGGAAATGCAAAAGGAATTGATGTGCTTTGTGTCAAGTCTACAGGAGGGGCAGAAAGCATTTCAATATTTGGGTTGGTGATGACATCATATTGTGGTGCCATTAATTTTCGAGAGTAATAGAAAATTCCAGGTGACTGGTGGAATCTATTCATGAACACCTGATTTATAACCAATACGGTAGTTTAAAAAAATGATGTCACTGGTAGGTGTATTCTTTTTTCTGCCCTGTTTATTGCAATGGAATGTCCCACAAGATTTGGAGTAGGTTTATCATCCCATTCATTGGGAGCCTTTTAAAGCAAACTGATATTATGGACTACTACTTTTTTCTCTTCTTTTGACGAAAGGACAGTATAATGGAAACAACATTAATTGTTAATTTCAGTTATCCGAATATAAAGGAGTGATAATTTGATTTTCTTCAGGCAAACAGTACAGATTTTTGCGATACAGGACGCCAGACATATCTGTTCCGGAAATTTCTCTGCCACTCTATTGAAAAACCCGATTTATAAGCCGGTGTACAGACACGTGACCACGCACCTCTCCTACAA
>JAMKCH010013589.1:0-26026 GCA_023653785.1 Ophioderma brevispina | reverse complement strand
GTCGGTTTGCATTTTACATTTTTCAGTCTAGCCACTGATGTGGGTCTGGTAATAGATGACTTTGTTATCTCAAATAGGAAAACTGGATCTCTAAGTTGGACCTTTAGTATAAATTGTGACCTTTTTTAAATTGTGTGTGACCTTTCACCTCTGACATGGAAATGATGGAAGCAACACTGCATGAACATTCGGTTGAAGAGACATCTATTTCTGTGTCTACCTGACCAGATCCTTTTTTTTTCCCACTGGACCGATACTTCCAGGGATACCAACCAAGTCCCATTACCACTCAACCCCCAAAACAAACAAAAAAGGGTTCTTCTTTTTTCTTCTACTGTGTTTTTTTTTCAATTTGACCTTGTGACCTCACCATATTGGGCTGCGCAGGTAAATGAGGCAATCGGATGTGAAGGGTCTGAGTTGAACCAATAAGAGACCATCAACTTCTGAATTACTAATGAATATGAGCAGTAATTGGCACTCTTCATCAACATAAATTATGCAGATGAATGCCCAATATGGTACTAACTGTGTCGGGACCAATTGTTAGTGGCAAATGGCAATGATAGACTGCATTGATATTAGATGAATGAGATATTATTGTGGGCATTTTTAGCGTGCATAGTCCTTTTCTGCTCCAAAAAGCAAAAAAGAACATTTTTTGGGGGGATACAGGTCTCGTTCACAGGTGGTACAGATGATTTCAAATGGGATAAGCCAGACCAAAAATAACAGTTCAAAGGAGACTAATATTTCTGTGGAGGAAGGAAGGAAGGACATCAAAATTTTTAACAATGACCTCAAATTACCAATAGTTGACATTTGACCTCTCTCTGTTAACATCCCATTATGATCCACATTCAATGAGTATCTAAGACTACTAACATATTGTGGAATACCAACGAGTTCTATAAGAAAGAAGCATTATGCTTTATGGGTTTTGTTTTTTTTAAATAACTTCTATGTAATTTTGTGAATCTCAAAAATATGCACGGCTCTTTCACAACAGCAAGGTTGCCATATTACAAACAGTGTTAGATTTACACATGGCACGAATGCCGTATGCATGTGATTTTTCTGGTGCATGTATAACTTTTCTCACTATGGCATGCCACAAAATGCATGTAAGTATTTGTATGCGTAGTAAAGTTTGACTTGCTCAAATTTCTCAATTGACCACAAAATCCACCTTATAACGAGTGCATCAATGATGCAGTACTCCATCAATTGGGATGTTTAGGGAATGTGTAGTTGTGGGGTCATAGGGCCATGTAGGGCATTACAGGTCAATGGACATATAGCCCACGGTCTGGGCCAGTGGTTTATCTATGAGCAAGTTTTGGTGGCTATCAACTTAACTTGGAAGAATGTTAGATATTTTGGGGGTCCAAAGGTCAATAGGGTCTTGGAGGTCCAAGGGCCTATGGGCCATAAGAGGTCATTCTGTTCATACCATAAGAGTTCTGGACCGGTGGTTTCTTTATAGTTATTTTAACTATGTACTAGGCGACCTCGTATTTGGGCTATCACCTTTGTTTGTATCACCTGCTAGAATGACCACCCTCTGGTTTTGCGGTTCCTTCCTTTACCTTGATGACCCGATACCTTGCCAGACCTTTAAAATTTTCATCATCAACAATCCTACCCCACCCACCCAGTTTCGCCTGAATACACCGAAGTTTTAAACCCCATTGGAGCTCCTTGCTTTGAATGACCCCTGATGACCTTGATCCACAAACCAATACAGACTCGGTCGTCGTATTAAGGTCAAGGGCTACCCACCCACCAGGTTGCAGGAAGGTGCAATCCTCGGTCTCAGAGAACATATGCAGTCAGACAGACAGTGACAGTGACATGAACAGCCACCGGTATATAAATTGATAGATGTGCCTTAAAGGTTTTAGGTTTTGTTGAACGTGGCATGGGCCAAAAAAGGTCATTAGGTCATTAGAGGTCAAACTGTACTACCTATATAAGTCCTACAAGTTCCTGAGAATGTGGTTGGTGGTCACGCAACTGATTTGCAAAATTGTATATATAGTGTGGAGCCCGCGCTGAGGGTGCATGGGTCTTCGCTAGCGAGATACCCGTTAATGAGTATACTGGAATGTTTTCAGAGCAGAAACCAAGGTACTGTTTTCGACCCCTAATTAGCACCCTGGTGCTTCAATTCCATACGTCAAAGCATGGGTATGAAAAAAACAGCCAAGTTTAACCATGTGACAACCTCATGACTTCGACCCCAAACAGGACTATACACTAGAAAACCTGTGAACAAAAAGTGGTAAGGAAAACTCTACCACCTAGCAAAACGCATTATCCATACGTCAAAGCCAGGCCAATGAACCGATAACGACCCCCGGGATGTTTGACCCCAAAATGACCCATGGCAAACATGACCAACAAACTCGTACGGCGAAACTCGACGAACTCTACCACAATACCAAAATAATATCCATACGTCAAAGCACAGCCAGTTACTCGACAACGACCCCTGGATGACCTTTGACTCCCCAATGGACCCTCGAAAACATGTCCACAAAATTGGAGGCGAAACGCTACCACATACCAAAACTCATACACCATATGTCAAAGCACAGCCATGTTGACCCGATAACGGACCCCGGATGCCTTTGGACCCCAAAATGACCCCTCGAAAAATTGACCGTACAAAATTTGTATGGCCACACTCTACCACCATATCAAAAACTCTATCCCTACTTCAAAGCACGGCCAATTTTAACCCTCGATAACGACCCCTGGATGAACTTTGCCCCCAAAATGACCCCTGAAAACATGACCACAAAACTCGTAACGGGCGAAACTCTAACCACAATACCAAAACTCCTATCCATACTTAAGCCAGCCACGTTACTCGATAACGACCACCTGGATGACCTTTTTGACCCCAAAATGACTCCTCGAAAACATGTCCACAAAAAAAAACTTGTATGGCGAACTACCTACCACATACCAAAACTCATATCCTATTCAAAGCCAGCCATGTTCCTTACCCGATAACGACCCCTGGATGACCTTTACCCAAATGACCACCTCGAAAACTGACCACAAAACTCGTCACGGGCTAAACCTAACCACCATACAAAACCATATCCATATTATTTATTTTTATTTCTTATTTAAACTTATTTAAGGCAGTAGCCCCTCATTGACAGAGCACTGATTTCCAGGAGGCCCTGCATATAGACACATTTGTAACAGAATGAACTTATACTACATTAACAGAAATAAAAAAATTTACTAAACACCGAACAAAATCAATGCAATGAGTATCAATGAAACTATAACATCTACAGTAGTACACAATATGCTAGTGGGTTTAACAAATGTAGATGCTTTAGTTAAGCTGATATAGACTCATTGTATTATAGTTACAGGCGGATATCGAAGGAAGACTGTTCCATAGGTTTGGTTGCTCTCATATGAACGTACGTTTCCCTGCATTTAGGTTCCACGGTGGTTCATACAAAGAGTTTGTGGTTTGACTTCTTGTGTACCCTGAAAATGAACTGATTGCATAAAAGTGAACTGAGATTAAATGTACCTGGGCAAGACCTTTGAATCATTTAAAAATAACATTAGCATATGGTTATCAATCCGATCATTAAGTTTGTTCCACTCCAGTGTACACATCAAGTCTTACAGGAGTTCTAATGTCACTGATAAATTATGCAGCTAATCTATTTTGAAGAACTTGAAGTGTGTTTCATAATGATCGTTTTTTAGTACAGTTAGACCAGACAGGGCTGCAATGGCAAAATGTGGCATGACAATTGAATTTGCAGCATAATAAAGAGTATCTTTGTGGAATTATATTTTAAGGATCTCTTATCACCAGAATCGTATTAAGAAAACATTCAGACATTTGATTGATATGATCACACCAAGACATCAGAGGATCAAAAATTCAAACCAAATATTTTAAACTGGTCAACCCTTTAAATTGTATCAAGACAGTGCGAGAACATTTTGCAACTTATGAGAACATGACATATACCAAATACCATAAACTTTGTTTTCTTTATATTAACCCAAACTGCTATTTGAAATTTTAAAAAAAAAAAAACATTTAGAAATTTTGTAAAGCATGGTTAATTACCCGAAAACGACCTTTGGATGACCTTTGCAGAGCTGCCAACATTGAGATTTTTGAATCGGGGAGATTTGATCTTTGAATCGGAGATTTGATTAGAATCGGGGAGATTTAAAACAAAATCGTGAACATTCAGTGTAATAACCTCCTCAATAGGATACAGCCAATCGATATTGTGCTTAAGATCAATTGAAAGCTTCCACATTTAGGACTGTCAGTAGAACTAGTCCATTTGGATTTTTTTTTAAAAGAAATGAACATGAAAAAGGTTTGAAGTAAAAGTCACTTTAAAGGTTCGTAACTGAAAACGAAGCCACCTACATAGTTAGAACTGCATCATGAGAGAGTTCTTTAAAACAGCTTTCCCGAACAAAATTGCAGGGCTCCTCCGTATGACAGCTCCCTTTAAGGAACTGTCAGTAGTAACTAAACTCCCATATGGAGATTTTTTGAAAAAAAAATTATTTAAATGAAAAGTCAACTTAAAAGGCTCCGAACTTGACAACGAAGCCATCTACAAACATATGAACTGCACCATTAAGATAGAGCTCTAAAAATAAAGCTTTCCCGAAAAAATTGACAGTGCTCCGCCGTCTGACAGACCCCATTTGGGGACCGTCAGAGGGAACAAAGTCCACAACCAGGCACTAAAATAATATAACCCTAACACTTTTTGCACTAATAGCAATGATGGAGCATCTCCAAAAAAGCCAACAGCAAATCACAACAGGTTCTTTATCTTGTGGGCCTATCCCTTTGCACCACTGTAGTTAATTTGTTACAATTTAAGACACAGCATACCTATAGCAGTAAATGGTTAAAGAATAAAATATTGCTGTGCTGGTCATCCGAACAGTCGGGAAAAAACTATGTCAGAAAACCAAAGACTAGAACCATTCAGCAATGTTTGTAACATGTTAGGGCCTGGTCTCTTGAACTAGGTCGGCCTGACTGTTTACACACTGGGCAATTGTATCTGTTAGAGTTTTAATACTATGGGCAATAACGAATATTTTTGGGGGGCAGGCCTGGATTGGCATCAAACAAAAGAAAGTGAACGTAGGATGTTAACTGGTTTCTATATTATCTTTTTCGCCTAAGAATATGTTACTTATTTTCTTACTTGTTATACTTTTTAATTTTATCCTCAACCCACCATCATTTTCCATTCCCCTGAATGACCTTGACCCCAAAAATTGACCCCGCAAAAATTGACCCATAAAACTCGTACTACGGCGAAACTCTACCACCAAACAACAACCCACACTCCAAATTCATATCCGTGTGTAAAAGGACGGTGAAAACACATAGCCGGACAACCCACAGCCCACAAAGTTGATTTTTTTATAATTAGATTTTGACCAAATGGGGTCAAAGGTCACATAGTCATTAGAGGTCAAAAAGACACATGGGTCATCATAGGTCATTTCTGCGCATACCAGTAAAATTCCTGGACCAGTGGTTCCGTTAGTTTTGTCATGAGCATTTTAGTTTCAGAGTGTTTTATTAGGTAAAGATTACAAAATATGGGGGTCAAAGGCCATATAGGTCATAGAGGCCACCTATATATATCCATTGAGACTTGGTCAGTGGTTCTTTTGACACGGTGAAGGAATCGGCAATGGTACACTAAACAGTTTACATTCACACTCCAGGTACCCACTGCATGCCTTACAATGATCGTAATGCAGCAAGCTTGAAACACTTATATCCATCTCTTCTTTTACAGCAATACATTGACCCTTGGTGCACACGTAAAATGATAATCAAAGTTCATTACATACTGGTAGCAGGCAAATTGTCGGTTTACTGGTTTTTTTTAAAATTTCTTATTTAATTTTCGGTATGTTCAGCCACTTTGAGGGAATCTCCTCTATCAAAAATAGCGGATTATTATTGACAAATTTCCGCTGACTCTTGGTTGAACATTTTATGATATTCCTAGTCAATAAATGTAATTAATTTCTGGCAGATGTGTTCCAAAAGATTTCCACTTAGTATTGAAATGCTTTACCCCGCCACTTATTTCAACATTTACCGCTTTTTCAAGGTAAAAGTCGAAGGTTAGGCCAATCATGTAGTAGAGCACCGTCGACACAAAGTATTCCTAAAACCCGCTCAAAAGTAAGGCCGGCGTGTTTTGTCGTCTCCCCACTCGCATAGTATCCCAGTGTAAGGGTTATTAACATATTCCTAATATGCCCACCCTCTGTCGAAGTGAATCCTCTTTTGTTACCATATTTATAGGTCGAAATATTTAATCTAGAAAACCTAATATATGAAGTGCCTTCAACTTTCCAGACCACTATAACTCCAGAAACTGTTTCAACAGTTCCAGGGTGCCTTAAAACGGTCACGAAGTGTTACAACACCAACATTACAAATCGTTTAGAGGAAAAGCCACGCTGGGCATATGTATACATTGATGCGGAAATCAGCCACAGAACTTATAACTGACAACCAGATAGGGTAAGGTTTCTCAGATACACCAAAATTGTTTCTCAAAAAGACCTCCCCAATATCAACCAAGAACCTAAACTAAAAATTCTAAACATTGCGTCGAAACCAACAAGCAACAACCACAACCCCCACTTTTCACCCATCCTAGACCATAAACACACTAGATGCATAGTCGGGATAAATGCCATAATGGGAAAAAGGCTTGCCTTTCTGCAAAGGACGATACCACGATACCAAAGTTTTGCTAAGGGTACGGACTTAAATATTTTTGAAGTTTTCTTCACTAAAGTAGGCAAATTATACTTCTGCTGAAAATCTTTGAGACTTGGTTGCAAAATAACCCCGAGTTATAACTAACTCATGTCTAATCTCGAATTAAACAACTTCTTTGTGTCAATCTCTAGTCGTCACTTCATCCCGTCCAGGGAAATTTTGTTTTACATACACTAATCTACTCAAGTCAAATGAACTCGCACTTGTGTTTTTTGACCTCAGTCCCTGGTAAGACCTTTGTAATATGTGTAACAGATCACCATTCATTTATCGCCTGAAAACCCCACTAGAAACTTGGGTTAATAGGTGCAACATAAACCATAAGCATTCAGTAAAAAACGACAACCGGCATCAAATATGTCCAAACTGACAAAAAGATTAAAAGTTACCCCAACTGACTACCGTCCTAAATTCCAAAAAAACAACCTACTCGAAAGGCCCACTAGCTCAGAACAATTTGCCGCATTTTGGGGGGCGAAAACGGACATAACACGGCCGACTAGTTTCGCAAATAAATCCGACATATTAAAACATGCCGCTCTCGATTGCAATAATCCATCATTCAATGAATTGATGGATTAAAAACACTCTTAAGTCTAAGAGAATAGCGGTGGACATGAAAGGTAGTGGGAGTGGGTGGCCAGGGGAATCCGCCCCTGATAATTTCAAATTCAGGAAAAAAAAAAAATAAGTGGTGATTTTTGAAGTTCCATGTAACACTTAAAGTTGCTCAATGTAGATTTTTTGTGAGTTTACAATGCACAGTGGCAGCCAATTTTTTTCCCTAATATCGACACTGATTACAAACACTTAGCAACCGATTTAATAATGCCCAAAAAATACTTAAGGCATAAGAGTAAGCCAAAGATCATTTTAGCCATGTGTACACCATCCCAAAAATATCATATGTAATCAAGGGGCACTATGAAACAGATATGTAACATAAACGAGGAGTGTTCTTATTTTCATAAAATCCAAATTTGAACCAACACAAAGTCCGAAACTTTATCGTAGCATTCAGTAAGGCTGCAAGGAACTTGTTTCTTCTTATAACGTTATTTATGGTACAAGGACCCCTTTCTCTAAAATAAATTGGTACTTGGGTTTTTTTGAGCATTTTTACATTTTTATCATTAATAACTTTTGATCCAGAAATTGAAAACAAATATTTCCCTTAATTTTTTCCATGTGTTAAAATGTATGGCCAAAATCATAAATTTTCAGTGTACGTTCATCTCGTAGTTAAAATACCCTTTTGCCCTACCACCACCCATCTCCTACAGTAACATTGTAATTTGCTTTCAGTTTCTGAAAGTGTTAAAAAAAGTGATTCAATACTTGGAAACAATTAAGTGCTCACCACATGATCTTTTGATTTATTTTATAATATCTAAACAACATCAATTTTTTTGGTTCCATGGCAAGATAAGGCCCAAAAAAGAAAATGGTTTTGTGTCAAAGCTTACTGCGCGTTTGGAAATTTTCCCGAAAATTGAAAAAAAGTTGCGGAACTTTTTTTTTATTTTTTTTTTCAAAAAACAAAATCATGAACTCAAATTTGTGTTGAAAACTGGAATTGTGAAAATGCACGATTCACGCAATATGCGACTCTCGGCGGTGAACTGACTATTTTTTACGTTGACGTGAGTACATATACTATACTTACTGGTGCACCAGCGGCGAATGAAAACACTCCACCACCAAATAAGTGGCAATATACTTCCGTTAAAGTGTGCCGGCTCGATCGGTGGAAACTGGCACTAAATTGGCTGTTTAGCGTCGTATATCGCAAAACCAAATTGTATTACCCACATGCATTAAATTACATTTAAGTTTTAATATCATGTGCAAACCATTGATAATGATTCCTTTGCAAAATCTGCCGCTTCAGTTCAAAATCGCGCATTCAACACAGGTATAGTTACGTGTATTTCAATGCGCCACTTTATTTACTGGTGTCGGGTCATAGGTCAATTTGCAACGTCGCGTATAATACATGTGCTTCGGAAAGTACCGATGGATACATGTTATTCTCACAGTTAAAGGTGTAACTGCAACATAAACAAATTGATCCTCCACAAAACTGATAGAACAAAAACCTTAAGATATTGCATTGAAATCTGTTTGGGGGAAATCCCTGTTTGGACTGAGCAGAATCTCTGATGTTGATACTGCCATGACTGCAGAATTCGATACCATGGGCATGGTGGATGTACAAGCCCGGGTGAAAGTTGACGATCAGTGGGTGCATCACATTGATCTTTTATTGCCGAGCACAAAGAGTGGAAACTTAAAAAAAAAATAAAAAAAAAAAATACCACCCGCATACCGGCATTACTTTCAAGCCACTCATCAGCTTTGAGACAACTATTTTTTTTTTGGCCTAAGGTGATCCAGACACATTGCCCACATCAACTAAATTAATACCAATATGGGGATTAAACTCCTTTTATCCACTAACTATAAGAATTTGCCCTGGACGGCTCATTGGTCTTTGGAATGAGACTTTGTCTGAATCCAGGAGTTCTCAGTCTCAGTCAATTCTAGCTGCAAAAGTTTAAGAAACTTGTGGTCAGGCATATCCTTACATTTAGATCACAACACTTCAAAACAGCTCAATGGTCAGATTTAGCCTGGCTGGTGTCCTGCTGCTAAGACCATCTGATAAAATATCTATCGAGTTTGGACGACATCTGCTAAGTTACACTCACAAATTGAGTTTGGACTACAACCATTTTTTAAGCAGCAAAATAATTTCATTTTTTCCCTAAAACCATAAATTTCCATGTCAGAATGGGAAAATGTTTAAAAATAACTTACCAACTGACCCCATTTGTAAACACTATCCCCTATTTCCTGCTGGAATGCAGTCAAATTTCCCGCAAAAGGTCCAAATTATCAACACCATGGTCATATTTTCCGATACTTCAATTCCAAATTCCAACCACTCACCCTATCACTTGTGGCATCTGGTTCAAAATGTTTAAGTGAGTACTTGCACTGTAAGTGCTCTGATTAAAGATATCATATCCACAACTACAATACCATTCCAGTATATCACATTACAATCATATGATTCCAAAGCAATATTAAAAGCTTCATATTCCACTCCTATTTTCCAACCAGCTTGTGCTGTTTCTCTATCCAAACATGCTCCCTCAATACAGGTATGCAACACCGGACTTTTAATACCAGGTAAATGATGATGGATCTTTCATAGCACACACACACTGCAGACATAACTGTGTTTGAATTTTAAAAGAGGTGCGTCGTTTAAATGATCTACTCCCATTTTTTGTGTTGCAGTCCTGAAATGTAGCAATTACCGAGAGCATTGGCCAGAAAATCCATCAATTACGTAAATACAGGCAACTGCAGGTAGAGAACCTCTGGGCATTGGTGTACCTTACATAATTTGAATTTTCCATTTCTAACATGGCAAATATTGCGGGACTAAAGCTGTGAGATTGTTAAGTGTGGTTGCGGATGACCTTTTTAGCTCCTACAGCAATTTTGATGTATATTATCTATTGATTTAATGTCAATGAAAACAATCCTTCAATTAAGCTTTTTGAATCAAGATTTAAATTTATCTGTAAATGATAATACAGATGAAGAATTGGAAAAATGCCTTCCTCTGTTAAAGTCCCCCATACACAAATAACACACAACACAGCACACACACACCCTAAAAAACCTACACAACTAAACCACCCCATACACACCATCCCGTGAATTTTATCATAATTAGGCGTGTGTGTGTCATAGACCATTCTCAAATGTCCCCGCTTGATGAAAAAATATTTTGGAGTACCATGTATGCAAGGAAATGAATACAATCTAATTGAATTAGTTCACAATAACAAATTGTGAGACAGAAGCAGGGTCAGTTTTCTATGCTGACAGAACTGAAAAGACATGTGCCTCTAATTCCGGTATTTCTTCTGGCAAAGAACTTGTTTTTCTGTCCAAATAATGATTTGAACAGCAATATATTACATTTAATTAACCTACAAAAGCAGTTTGTACAGATTGATATTAACTAGAATAGTCCAAGCTTTAGGTAAAAACCAAGCATCAATGTATGCATAGCCTCTAATCTGATGCCATTTCAAAGACAAACAACAACATCCTTTAAACGGCACTAGGCCCCTTTTCACAAAATATATGAAAATTCTTCCATTTTCTTCTCAATGATAGGCCTAGGCCATTGGAAGAACAGAATTATGTACACATAAAAATAAAAACATACCCCACCCAAACAAATGGGACCTTATATGAGTATACAGACATCCAGGTTTTGTAGGCCACTTTTACGTTTTTCCATAACAAATTTGTAATATACAATGAATATTTTTGACTCGTACACATCGATATTAAAAACCACAAAGAATAGACCGTTCAAATAGTGTGCATAGCGCGGGAAACATTCATACGGCTGCATGGTCTTGTGTACACGCCATTTTTTTCGTCGTCTGCTGAATTAAGGGTCGCCGGCGACGTTAAATCACAAAATCGTTCTGTTTACCCATAATGAAGCTGATTTGGTCTTAATCATTTCCGGGTTAGGGACCTTTTGTAATAAAAGTTTTACACCCATCAAAAATAAAATATCGATTTGAAAAGCTTGAGGGTGCACTATTTTTCAAATGTGCCATGGTCTCTTTAAATTACCTTTTATATTATTGACAATAGAAATGGACATATTAATCATTTTGTTTTATGACTTTTAAAGCCAGGTTTTTTGCGTCTCTATTATATACATAGTAATTAATTTCACATCTGAGATGAACTTAAGAAAGTCAAAATGTTTGTTTTTATAATGTATGATATACCAATGAATGCGCCTTCACTCATTGCAAATATTAAAATGGTACACTTATTGTCCATCCTTCATTTTAACTAATAAATATGATTTTGAACCCCACCAAATCTGCCACACTAATCTGATCTTTTTTTAAATTATTTCACTTGATATGGGACATCAATGAGTAGGCTTTTCAGACCAATCATTGAGTAGGCTAATGTAGAAATTTTATGACTTAACAATGTATGTTAGCTTACTGTACCCAGACACCAAAATATGAGCTGGCCATAAGGACCATTCTATGCATTAGAAAGTTTGCACTGGTCTGCAAGCAAACATTTTTAGTTCAGTATACTTAGGTTAATGGTAAATGGGTGAGAAGTAGAATGAAGTGCAATGGAAAAATCCCTTCTTTTTAATATGGAAAAGACTTTCCGTAAATAAAAAATATGAAAGAGTACCCCCCTTAAAATTGTAACACGGAAACAATTCTTTTTATTTATGGGTTTACACTACAATCTCTAACCCTAAGGCCAAAAATTAAAAAAATGCATGTCTAACTTGAAGAGGTACATATGGACTCTTGTCAAAAAACAAAACAATGAACTGGCCTAATAAGATATTAACCTGATAATGGAATATCACTCGGCCTAAACATGTATATTTATGGTGAAAATGATAAATAACATCTTTAAGACAGCTTTTAAACTTTGTTTAACTTTTTATATCACTAAGGTTTCTTCAATAAAAACAAAAACTTCATTTTGTTTAAAAAGTTTTGTTCTGTGTGTGACTAGTCTACATTCTACATTTTGACGTGTTTGAAACAGAAATTATTTCATGTAAGTAGCTTTGAGGCCTGAGATAAGCATTTGCAGTTACAATATAGCCTATTTTTATTTTCAACAGCATGCTACAGAACGGGAAAATGAATAGCCCGCGCACCATACTTTTGAATCATTTTAATAACAAGCGCTCAATAATAATACATTTTCCTCTAAAATGTGATTGATTCCATAAGTACTTTAGATGTCGATGTACATTATTTAATCTTTGGTTTATTTCTCTGTTAAATATGTTAACTTGTTAATCGGTTATTCTGTTAACACTTCAAGAGTAACATGTCAGGACAAAGTTTGGGGTTTTTAACCTAACTACAATAATTCACACCATTTCAATAACATCTGTTCCAAGCATCAGTGTAAAATTGAAATGGTCGTAGAAATTATGTTTCTTATTTGATATGACATAAACTAAGTGTGAAAAACAAATTACTATCTTATTAATATTTATCATTGTCTGTTTACACTATATCTAATTTGGCCACATTAAATAAGAAACAAATTGAAAAACAAGAATAGTCCTTACAATCTGCCCTATGAATTTAGCTTTCTGACATAACACTAGAGTTAAGCTGTTTATATTTGCAGACCTGACAACTTAACAGTAATAGGAGAAGGTAATTGTATTTAAGGACACTTCAACCAACACTATTGTATCATTGTTCATGAGATATGTTATTTAATATTAGGGGTGATTTATGATTCTATGCTGCTTTGAATCTTGATGATGGGGATGATGACTATTGTTTTTCCACAGTCTTTTCATCTTCTCCATTGCGTTAACTTTAAATCAAATTATTTTTCATTTAGAAAGGTCCCAGAGTCATTTCTAGTCGCAAGTGTTTTGCTACACTAACTTAAAAGTTTATTTCTTTTTATTCGTTAATTTATATAACAGGATTGAAAGGTCCTAACGTGTGAAAGCTATTTTGCATCTTATATGCATACCATGCATATTACACCTTAAATAAGCTGAAAATACCTTCTTCCATATGTATACAAATGCGCCTTTAATCACAATAGCAAATTACACAATAGCACATTGGTTTACTTATTTCATGCATAGTGAAAATGATTAGATGTGAACTGCTCTGCAAATGCACCTGAATCTGAGCTTTATTATTTGTTTTTTTGTCTTGTAAATAAATGGTTTTTTTCATGCAACACGGACTTCAATTGATATAGGCCTATCAAATAGCCAATCATGGAGTCCTATGCAAACCTTTATGACCTACCGGTGTATTAAATTAGTAATTTGATTTTTACAACAAACCACACAAGATGCACAATTTTTAATGAAAAAACATTAAATCATATTGAAATTGATAGAATTCCTAGTTATTTCCATGTTCAATTTCAAGTAACAACATTTTTCTGGTATATATTTTAAGTGTCCATATTTTAATCTGCAAGGTGACCTAATGGATGTATACTCCAGGTTTCGTCATGAATTTGCAATGGAGCTGTGAATCATAACTGCCTTTTAATTTAGAGTGATCCTACTTCGATCTTTGGTTCTTCTTTCCCTAATTCGACTCTTACACTTGCTTTAACTAACTGTGACTTTTCATAAACTGTTTGTGTAAATGCCTAAGACTATGATGTCTGGAAAACCACTCATTATGGTTTTTGCTTTACAATGATGTAAAATCATGAGCATATTATTTTCTTAATGTCTCAATATCATTAAAAAGCATACATTGTGTACAAACAGCTCAATCCCACACAGCCATGCAAGTTCAGTTATCTGCTTTTCATCAATTGTCAAAAGGAAGTAGTCCTAGTAGTGGTCTGGTTAACAGGTAAAAGTGGTGGTCAAGTCCACAACTTTGTAAAAAATCCTTTAATATTCATCCCTGTACTTGACTAATATACAACCGTTTTTAACCACGGCACTTCAAATTAGGCTATTTCCCATCCTCACTGATAATACTAGACAATGTTTTTAAGACTTTTATCCATAAGGATTAATTGATAATATCACACATTTTTCACATTCATAAATTATTTGCCAACCACAAGGTTATACATACTCTACAATATTTTTTAGCCTTGCCTCCAAGAAGAGACCAACCGTTGGCATATTTTAACCTTGTAATAAGGCCACTGGTGTAATTGGTTGGACACATTTTGAATTATTAATAGGCTTATCACAATCCCGGCTAGTACCTCTACAAGGTACTTAAAGGCTGCCTCAGTTGGCCTAGTCAACTCTCTCTAGAGAATGGTAACTGCTTTTAAATTTGAATTAGCAAGTATATCCTAAAGACCAATTCTTTGGTTCTTGCTATTGGCCTCTTCTTCCAGACCACATCATCAATTTTTTGCAGCCCTTGAATTTTCACATGGAATGTATGAAACTGATTGTGGTAAATGACTAAGCTTGAGTTCTAATAATGTAGACATGATTTAATTAGTAAATATTTTTCAGTTAACTTTATGTTACAAGAAGAGCCTATCTGAAATTTTAGAAATCAGATTGTTAAAAAGTAGTTTATTGAAATATTCCCTCTTCCAGAGTAGAGTGACGTGACCCATGGCCTGTTAGTAGGTCAGTACCCAAACTGCCGACCTTGGCTGTCCAAACTTTCAAATGCCATTATTGAAATGGTTTTACGTGAAAGATGTAAACCAGATATCAAGAAGGCCCTTTAAATTTACTGCATTGGTTATTAGACTAGACTGCAAATGCATGCCTCTCTATGCCAGCATTGATAATTCATGGCTTTCAGCTTTCACAAAGCATGCATGCATCTACATTATAGGACAACAGACAATCACCATAATCTTTGCCTACCAACACAAGTCATGCCAAACACTAAAGGCCAAACAAAATGCCCCAAAACGCAACATCCGCTCAGAAATTGAAAAATCCACAACATAACTTTTCAAAGTAAATTCAGTACGTGCATACCTGCAATTTCAAAAGAAGGACAAAGACATTAGATACGTAGTTTATGAATTAATTTGGGTTCCTACTCTAATTGCGACGTGATGACAATATCCTATATAATTATAGGCTAAAAAACAAGAGATGAAAAAAGAGAAAAATATACCACTTGTGTAAAGATGTTCTGGGAAAACATTCCATATATACCAGACACCCTTTAAAATCCTACAGAAATATTTAAAAAAAAAATTCATGTAGTTATATTCAATTAAACTGAATTAATTCAGTTTTCCTACTAATATTTAAAAATTCAATCGCGGTCCCCCCCTGGCCGCGAGTGTCTTCTGCCATCGCGGTTTGTGATGGGGCAAAGTCACAGAGATCACCAAGTTCACATGAAGGTCACCAACATGTCACCCCACCGCCCCCTCCTTTCCACCAAATTATGCCATAGGCCTTATGGAACTCATACGGCATGCAATTAAGGGTTAACATTTTGACCACGGACACGCACACATACACACAGACATACGACTACAGTAATTCCTATGTGCCTTATGCAATTCTTGCAGATGACACAAAAAGGAATAAATTGCCTTCAAAAGGAGACCAAACTTACTATATTATGATAAAGGACTACAGAACAGCAAGCAATTGGAAGTGAAATAATTGTCCAACATGTGACAAATCCACCTTTTTGGGGCCCCGACTTAAAAAAAATACATCGGTCCTCGGACCGCTTGTGTCGCCTGCCATCGCGGTTTGTGAATGATAGGCCTCACATGACCTTTGACCTTGATATGTGACCTTTGACCTCATAAACAAATGAGGGTTTGCATGTTAACTCCTTAAACCAAGTTTGGTTCCAATTGAACTTCAACTTTTCAAATGAGGTCAATTTTACATCTTAAAACTTGACCTCACATGACTTTTGACCTTGATATGTGACATTTGACCTCATCAATAAATGGGGCTGCCAAGTTGCACCTGTGACCCAAGTTTGGTTTAAATCCATCAAAGCATGTGGATATTACAGGCAAATGTTAACCTTTTTTCACGACAACAGACAACAACAACAGACATCATCAACAACAACAGTGGACAAAGTGATCCCTATGTGTCTTCCTGCTTTAAGGCAGGCGACACAAAAATACATCGCGGTCCGAGAGTGTCGTCTGCCGTTGCAATTTGTAAATGGAGCCAAAGGTCACATGAGGTCACCAACATGTCACCCCACCCCGCCCCTTCCTTTCCACCAAGTTATATCATCGTAGCCCTTACGGAACTCATTCAGCATGCAATATATTAACCCCAACACAACTACCTGATCAGGATAACCACACATGTTATGGCATTTTGTGGTTTTTTTTGTTTTGGGTGTATTGATTTTCACACATCAGCCATCAGCCTGTGGTACTGAGTTGTTTGATGTTGCACATCAGTTGTGGTAACGCTTGGTGGTACTTGAGTATACCATCCTAGGCCTGTGATAATTGCTTGGCCAAAACATATGAATGTGGTGTTAGGTAGGTTTCAAACAACACGCACGCACACATGCACGCTACCACAAACACACACAACACACACACACACCAACACACCCTCACATAACACACCACATAAACCACACACACAAATGACATTCTGCAATTCCTGCAGATTGATACAAAACGTACCTTTTTTCCAATAGAAAAAAAAGGGTTAAACCCCTGTCTTTTATTTTTGGCAAAACCTGCAAACCCTGTTTTGTGCATGATGACCTTTTGTAGGCCCCCATCAGCCATCCCCGGTAGGACCCTGCCCTGGGGGCAATGCATACATGGTTTAGTAATGGGGTATTGGCCCTCCTACAACATACCTATTACCGATTTACCTAAGTGGCTACATACTATAGCTCATCTAGACAAATGCATCAATGATGCTGTGGCTTACATGAGAGTTGAGTCCCAGCTCCCCTCCCCACTTCCTCCCAACACTCCTCCCAACAGCCTCCACTTTCCTCCCCAACACCCTTCTTAACTCCCCTCCCAACCCTCACCCCCCTCCACAACCACTCCATTTCCCTCCCCCAACATCTCACATTCCCCCTCCCCAACATCTCACATTCCCCCTCCCCCCCACCACTCAAAAAAATTATCCCCTCCCCAATTACCCCTTCCATAGCTGAACACCCCTTCCCCACATTCCCTACAAATCCCTCATAACACTTCTTCCCCAACACACACTCTCCAACCTCCCCAATGCACCAACATTCCCCAACACCCTCTCCCACACCTTCCCCCTTCTGCCACATCCCACCTTCTCCCTCCCAAACCCCCACTCTATCCCCCCTTACCCTCCCCACTTTCCCCTTCCCACCACCCCTTAGAATAAACTCTCCCAACCCCCTCCCAACCCCACTCCGGCCCCTACCCCCTTCCCACCACTCAAGCCCACCTCCAAAACACGTCATCCCAATCTCCCTCCCACACCCCACCCTTAACCCCCTAAAATACTTTCCCAAAACCCCTCAACACTACCCTGCAAACTCTCCACACCCCTCTCACCACTCTCCCCCAAACCCTTTCCAACACTCCCTAACCCCCTCAGACTGTCCCCACACTCCCCAATACTCCTTCACAGCACCCACACCCAGCCCACCCACACACCTTCCAATATCCCCTCCCAAATCTGTCCCAACCCCCTTCCAACACCCCTCCCCAACATTCCCATCCCACACCCTCTCCTCTCCTCACGCCTCCCTCCCCACCCCCCCTATCCTCCCCTACCCACACAGCCACCCTCCACAGGACCCCACACCCCCCCCTCCCCCCCCCCCCCCCCCACCGATCCCCCTCCCCCAACACCCCACCTCACCTTCCCTTCCCCAACATCCCCTTTTCAACTCCCCACCTCTCCCCCCCTAACACCCCCAAATCTTCCAACCTGACTATACCCTCACAACGCCCCACTTCTCTAACCAACACTCCACCTCTCCCCTCTCCCTCCCAACACCCAACTTTTCATCTCCAAAAACACTCTCCCCACTCCCCCTCCAACCCCCCCCAGCATCCCTCCCAAACCCCGACCAACATTTACCAACACTCTCCCCATTTCCCACACCCCTTCCAACCCTCATAGCATCTCCCCAACAACTCCACCCCAACACCCCTCCAACACCCAACCTTCCCTTGCAACACCCCCCCTTACCCTCCCAACCTTCCACCAAACCTACCAACTTCCCCTCCTCAAATCTCTTCCCACACCCCCTCCCCTCCCCCAACACCGCAACACAACACCCCTCCTCTGCCCCTCTCAACACCACCCCTAACACCGCCCTGCACAACATCCCACTCCAAACCCTCTCCCAGGACTCCTCAACACTTTCCCGAAACTCCTTCAAGCACTTTCCAACACCCCTCTCACACTCCCCCCAACACCCCTTCCCCACACTCCCCAACATCCCTTAATAGCATTAACACTCCCTCTTAGCCTTAACATAACATAACAAACCCTCCCCACCAGGACCCACACCTCACCACCAGCCAACACTAAATCAAACCAGCACCGCTCCCCCCACCACCCCTGCACCAACACCCCTCTCACTGCCTTCCTTCCAAACATGCCTCCCTCTAACTGCCCAACACTCTTTTCCTACAACAACCACCCCAACGACACCCTCCCTCAACATCGCCAACAGAACATCGCCCACCGCGGAGGTGATCCAGAAAAGGGGTGCGACGGAGGAAAGGGGCCCCGCGGAGCAACACGCAGGCTCCTCAATGCGGCAAGGGTACAAAGACCCCTCTTCATCGGGATGGACCACACAGGCCAGCGCGGTAGGTCCGGGAACAACGAAAACCGCCGGCGGCAGAGAAGCGCGGAATACGTGAAACAGAGAACTTTTAGACAGAAGCGACCCACCCCCTCCTCCCCAACTCCAAAGCCGCTCCCCAGGACCCACCACCCCTTTCCAACACAGTACACAGCAACACCCCTCCCCGCCAACACCCCTCCCCTCCCCACACCCTTCCACATCGACACACCCGTGCCCACTGACAACACCCTCTCTATCCCCTCTCTATCCCCACCACCCCCACCCATCCCAACACCCCACTTCCCCGCGCATACCAGGTATTCCCACACCATCTCTTCCCTCCCCAACACCTCACCTCTCCCACTCCCCAACACCCCCCACCTTCCATCCCCCCTCCCCCAACACCCCCAAGCCCCCCTCCCCAACAGGTCCCCCACATCTCCCCTCCCCTCCCCCAACACAGAACCCACATCTCCCCTCCCCCAACACCATCATCCCTCCCACCATAGCCCCCACATCTACCTATCCCCACCACCGCCCTATCTCTCTGCCCCCACACAACTCACCGATCTCCCCACACTTCAATTAATTTTGCATGACAACGCATCTTGGAAAAAACGCGAACTCATCTTATCAAATGTAAACCAAAGTGGTAACTTTAGACCTGATAAAATTTCGTTTTCTTCTTATTTCTGGAGTTAAAGGCTTAGACACTAGCTGTTTGACCCTATACAAATTGCCTCTTATTTTTAGAGCAATTTTAAGCAATGGCGACACAATTTTTGACCAACCTGGTTAATAATTAGGGGACATGCAAGAACGTTACCCCCCTTACCGCTCCGCAAAATCATAACAAATCCATTGCGGGAATCTTGCCATGGTGTACAAAGGTCACATTTGTATGGTAAGTGCGCTATGGCCTATTTCCCACAAAAAGACTGTTTAAAAACTAATTTTTTATGAAAATCATTCTCATATTTCCCTCATAAATTTCCCACAGATCAATTTACACGGGATATAAGTTAGTGCATAAATACTATACTCCAAATTAGTTGGCAAAAGTGTGTCCCAGGTTGATCTTTTTGTTTTTTATTTTTATTTTGGTCATAATAATGATACTTTCAAACAGCTGTAGAGGCAAAGATTTTTGATTCGTTAGTGCATACAGGTGCATTCCATCACTTGCATAACATACTCAATTTTAAAGTTCAAGATAAGTTATTTGAGAAAGATATAGCGTGACTGGCGTGAAAAGTCACTTTTTTCTAAAAAACACAGATTTTCTCAATTTAAATTTTGTGAAATATGGCAAATTTTTAAACACGATAAACCCTAATACCGAGTAAAGCACTATGATCGCACTTGGTCTACTCTAGGACATTTTTCTTAATTTTTTAAATTTCTAATATTCCTTCTAATAATGTACGCAAAAATAAAATCACACATTTTTTCCCTTTATTTTTTTTTCTTAATTTTTCAAAAACTAAGCTTTATATTTTAAAAAAAATGAAAACAGTTCCTAGACCTGTCTTTTTTGTCAAAAAATAACATGAGAAATCATGGGAATTCAAATGGGTTTGTTCATGCTGTCTGAAAGTTTTGGGGCAAAGCTTCCTTTTCTAGTATTTTTGTTCTGAAAAATATGGAAATGTAACATTAATCCCTATGTCACAATCAGATTCCTCGTCCAATTTACTTTAGAACTGTAATACTTTTACATATTTGTTCGGAGTTACAAGCTAAAACAGATACCCAGAAACACAGGGTTGACACCATCCTTATTCCAAATTGGTGCATCCCTTAGAAGATAATTGTTTTGAATGCTCAATATTTAAAATCCAGAGAATGGTGCACAGTTTTTCAGAAGTTCCTGTGTTATTAATTGACTGAGACAAAGGAAATGTTCAGGTCATTTAATGGGGCGGTCAACTTCTTGTTTATCATATCAAGTCTGCAGTACAAGGTTTGGTGTGCAGAGGACTCTGTAATTCTGTATTTAATCTGTGCAAAGTGCTATTGATTGAAATTGGAATTCGCTCTCCCCATGGTTCAGCTGGACTTGGGCAAATTAACCATGATAATACCCCGTCCTTTGGAGGGGACGTTAAGCCGTCGTTCCCATGAACAGAGAGTCATACCTGTGCATGCACAGCACAGTCAGTGTCGAAAAGAGTAGGCTGATTACCCCTGCCTGACCCAATTCCGCCCCGGTAAAATGGAAACCAATGGAAATAAACTTCCTGTCGAGGCTTTTTTGGGCTATCCAGGACATTGTCCGAATAAATACAAAAAAAAAGTATACAATTACACTTTATATATTGCATAACATATGCTTATAAACAGTACATACTTGCTGAAACACAATCCAGTTAGTGTTTTGTGAGTCTGTGGATCGATAGACTCACATTCGATGGGAGTAGGGTTTGGGGTTTAAAGACCATTCTATCACGATGAAAACTTTACAAACTTAAAGTGCATTCGTGATTTCAGCACCTTCAGTTTTATTCATTTTTCACTAGATATCCTTGAGAAATCTTATTCACAAAATTTTAGTGGATTCCGACCTTGCAGTCTTGCATTATGAGCAAATGCTTGTTTCCCACAGCCTCATAGGTCACTACGCTGTAATTTGGAAATTTGTTTGTTTTTGGTCCGAAAATATTTACAAATTTCTTACAGATATGACCAAATTCACATGTAGGATCAGGTACACATGGATTTAATACTAATGTTAAAGGTGCATTTTGTGATTCATTATTCACTAGACGTCCTCTAAAAAAGTTAAATTCACAAATTTGAGTTGATTCCAATCTTGCGGTTTTGTGTTATGAGCAATTGCTTGTTTACCACGGTCCCACAGGCCAGTGTGCTGTAACTTAATTTAGTTACTACAGGTCCATTTATGGAATTACAAGTTTTACAGAAACGGCCGAATTTGCACGTAAAAATAGGTAGACACGGATCAGTGTTAACGGTTCAAATGATAAAAAATCTCAACTTTTTTTAAGGTAAGTTGGGGACGAGGTTGTGCCTTGTGGATCACGAAATGCCCCTTTAACCATGTAAAAACGGTTCGGATCACAACCTTTTTAGGAAAGTTGGGGGGACGACAATGAGGTTGTAGATGGCGCGTGAAGTGCCCCTTTCACTACCTTAGCTTAGGCTTTATTTAAATTGGGCCATCACCCTTTAGTACTGGCCCGTTTCACAGGTAGATGCAACTTTAGCAGTTTGACATTGGGACCAGTGTGTGTACATGTAAAAAGTATTTTTTTTTACTTATATCCCTACAGGGCATACCTCCACTATCTTAACAAAGTTCCTTCTTTTGGGATTCCGGAGACAGCCCAGTCCCAAGTGGTCCAAATTGGTCCTTTTTTTCTCCTAACAAAACATGTATTTTTGTTTTCAGCTACCACTAAATCTGTTGATCCATTACATATGAAAATTGCCTTTGAAATTGGCCTGCCCCTTTAAAAATCTATTTGCACCCTTGCACCGTTCAATATTTCAGGGAAAATTGCCTTTCGGTTTAATTTCGGAGAAAAATATGTTTACGATATGTTTTGATATTTAATACCACCACATGTGTTACTAAGGTCAAATAATTTGTGGCTATTTAATTTCTTATGACATATTGTGGAATAGTTGTAAAAATATAAATTATAAAACCATAACCTTGATTTGTCAAAGGTCAGGAGTCCTAAAAAGTGGCAAAACATTCCCACAATGCATCATAAATCTGTAATGCTGATTTCGCATAAAGGGGGCACAGTACAAAATGGTCTGCCTATTGAAACATGTGCTTTATGCGCTCTCTTGTATCTGTCATATCTTTGCCCCTGCCTTACCTAGAGCAATGAAATTTGCAGGAGAGAATTTTGAATTCATGCTCTTTAAAATATCTTCTTTTGAACCTAGATCGACAATGTCAGTTTTTTGCAAATTAGATTTGAAAGTTTAGCTCCTGAGCCCCGCAGAATCGGTGTTTCACGGCGGCTCACTTATGTCGCCGTATCATACAGACAAGATGCTTTCTCATCCATTTTTTAAAATATTTAAGTTAAATCATGAATGAAGTATGCACATGAATGACACCAAAGCCAAATCTCTAGGACAAATACCCGCACCAAAACTACACAAATTACGCTAAAATTCTAGGTCTTTATAGGAACTATAGGGTGTTGTTGACACTTTTTCGCGGCGGAGGGATTTTTTAATGTGCTCCTTATAATCGAAAAATGGATTCTTAATTATGCTAACAAGCATTTGAGTTTATCTACCAACATTTGGCTGTTATTAAAAGTGAATTTTTTTAGATACCTACGCCCCAACCACCCCCTTTCACGTCGGGGACCCTTTCCTCGGTGGTGTGTATGTGGGGTTCAACTTATGTCGCCGTATCATTCCGCCAAGCGCTTTCTATCCTTTTTAAATTAAGGTTAAATATGAAATGAATACGCACATGAATGACACCACAAAAGCACATTTACTAGACAAATGGAGAATGGATACCACATCACGACTGGTTGTAGCCCTCGGGTACAAATTTGAGATGTGGGCCAGCAGTATTCAACGAAGCAAAAAACACTAAACGGGCTGACAGGAGGCAAAACAAAAAATTAAGAAATTTTCTACAAGAAATATGCTCCATTACCGATCATCACAGCGGTCCAAAAGCCAAAGGATCGTATGCGACGGACGGAATTGATTGATGCATTTTATTTTGCACCTCTTACCAGTGTGCATGTGTCATGGTGATGTTGCTTAAGTAACTAAGCAACTTAGACTTACTTTCAGGGCAAACGTTGAAGGAAGAAACTCAAGGTCAAACATGTTGCATGCGTAACATATATTAATGCGCGACGGGACGGATCGATAGATTTCATGGTATTTGAAAATTGAACATTTGAGTAATTATTTATCAAAGTTATAGGAGGTTACATGAAATTTAACATCAATATTAAACCCTAACACGGCCGAGAGGCATTGAGAGCCAACGAAAACGTCGGGTCCTGGTAACGGTCGGAAGGAAAATGTTTTTCGTTGCATACTCGGCCGTCAACAACTATTTCTTGGTCGCGCAAATGACTCTCATGGCCCCCATTGCATATGGGACCGTCCTTACCGGAAATGACGCCATGGTCCTCGTGGCATTTGGGCCGTCTTATGGAAAATGACGCGATGTCCTCGTTGCATTTGGGGCGTCTTTCCGGAAACTGACGCAATGTTCCTCGTTGCATTTGGGCCGTCTTACGGGAAATGAGCGATGCTTTTCTCTGCATTTCGGACGGTTTTGCCGCAGAGGCGCAAGCTTTTCATCAGGCGGGTGACACCTTGTACAAATGCCCATAGAAAAATTTCTATTCGATGGTGATTGATAGCGCCACCATTTTCGTAAGTATTTTTACTATGCATCATAAACGTATTCGTGAGTAAACGGAGCATGACGTAGCATAATAGGGCCACGCACGATATGATGTAGCGAATAGCGCCACCTCACGATGGGAACTATAAGTACAAATTTCATGCAGATCAGGGCAGTAGCATCATATTTACTTGAATTTATTATTTATTATCCTGTTTTTATTGCATTCGCACGCGATGTTTCTCGTTGGCCCTGCATCTGGGACGTCTTTACGGTAAATGTCGCGAGGTTTTGTTGCAGCTGGGCAGGTCTTCCGGGAAAATGACGCGAGTTTTTCGTTGCATTTGGGCAGTTTTCCGGGAACAATGACGCGATGTTTTTCGTTGCATCTGGGCGTTATTGACTTACCCTACGTATCCTGTGGACGGAAAACACGGCCGAGATGAAATGAATCGCAAACCTGTTGGTCCGTTGATCTGGGCCGTTCAAAATAAAATGGAATTGCCTTCGTTGATTTGGGACCCGTCGGCCGGCAACAAAACGACCGGTCCGGGTTAGGGTTACTGGAAAGCTTTAGCGTGTATTTACAATGCTAAAAGGTAGAAGAGTGTTTAGCAACAAGCACCGTGTTTGTTCTATGAAAATTGGAGGGTGACCTGTTTCCGTGGTGAAATTTGAAGGCTACACAAAATGTAAAAGCTTTTTGATAAACATAATGTTTTGGTACTTCACATATAGATGTAAAGGCCATTGACTGTTAAAGAAAGAAACGTCATGTGAAGGCCCAATTATTGGGACCTACATGCTAGAATAGCTTTCGTAAGTACCATTACTTTCGCCCACTAGAACCAAATACCCGCCAAAACTACACAAATTTGCTCAAAATGCTAGTTTGTTTTATAGGAACTATAGTGGTTGTTGTTTCAAATTTTGCTGCGAGGGCTTTGTGTACTGTGCCCCCTTATTTACATAACATGTTGTATGTACAACCCTTTTATTGGGAAGCCTCAGATCAGTGGAATAAACTGCTGTTGAAGGACATGGTTTGGCAAAGCTATTATCCCGATATTTTATATATTTCCCTCCAACACAAACAAGGTTAACTGGGTCTGAATATATTATGCATATATTACAATTTTCTGACCACGAGCATTAACATTCATTCAATATTACATGTAAAAGCAAGCATGAACATCAAACTGTGTCTGCTACATTTTTACCATTGACCAATTGCAATTATACACAATGACATTGTGTGATCCATTGCTTTGCAATATGTAATGCTTTCCAGGAGGATTTTTGTGCATGCATACATGTATGAGCCTTATCTTTTTGATACACACCTGTGGTGTAGTGTATTAGTAGAGACTAAGAGGTGCAGCTGTAGCAATTAGTGTCTGGAGGGCTGTGTTATTATGTGGTGGTTTACACTCTTCAAATATTGTGTTTCCTATATTCCCCCCCCACCCAATTTCA
>JAMKCH010013588.1:0-55764 GCA_023653785.1 Ophioderma brevispina | reverse complement strand
GCATCACAGTTGATCAGTTAGCAACAATCCTTGAAACGGAGACATTGTAGCAGCTGATGAGTTTATGATCTACAACATCGTGCAGACAAAGCTACTGGAGGAGACAAGTAAAACAAAGCTAAGCAAGAATGCTCGCAAGATCTTGCCCTTGATTCATTTCAAGATGATGGCTCCACAAGATCTTGGTCAAAGTTGAGAAATCAGATCTGGCAAAAGCGCTCCCACAGAGCTTGCTCAAGAACCATCTGGCGGAAGCGTACAGGTATAGCTCTCAAAAGTACCGATAGTTGCTGCAGCAACAAAGAAGAAGCTAATGCATCAGATGATGAAGAGGAGCAACGAACAACCCTTCGTGTTTACACCAAAAATCTTCAAATCAGTCACTTTGAGGAGGGACGATCAGAAACTAACCGGTATTCCATCAATCATAGAATATCGCGATATTCATGACCAAGAGTGGACATTTTTTAGCGGCAGGTACAATTACGGGATTGAGCTGTATAGACACACTCGCCGATATAGGAGTTTGCCGAGAGATTTGCTGGATGCCAAGTTCACTATTAACGGAACATTTGTGGCACGGGATGGCAGTACGCGCGTAATAGCATTGCTCTTTATACCATGGAGGACGTATTCATTCCTACAAGAAGAGGTGATGTTCTGGTCCAGTTTCCAACAAGCAAGTGTTGGTGTAGTTCTTTGAGTGAGAGACGGGCTTATATGTGTTCTTGTAGAATAGAAGTGCATAATATTTTGTATACAGTTACAGCTGCTAGAGCACACTCAAAGTAAACGTGTACACACTTGACTTGCTCCAAGCAGAAGGTGATTCAGTTTATCAGTAGAAAATTAGCAAGCCTCTAACATAGGGTTTCGTTCATGAATCGGAATATTTTGTTTTTTGCCTGTTTTCATTTTGCAAATAAAGCCCTCAGCTCCCAAAATCTTATTCATGAACCTTGTTCATGTTTTACTGAACATAACTTTTTTTAAATAATTACTAAAATGTGAAAAATTAGTTTCATATTGCATGCTTTGTGGCCTTTTTTTACATTGCATCACCTTGTTGTGTATACACGGGTCACACGGCCATGTGTACAAATAAATGGCTGTGTGACCCGTGTTTGACCCAATCAGCACACTCTGTTACTAGAAGGTAAACATGACTGGATTCATATAGTGTACTTAAATTCCAGGAAAATGTGGCCACTACATTCTTTTTAAATAAATAATAAAGAAGAACATCAATGGTACAGCATGATCATATTTTAGTTTAATACTGCATCTTATTTTTTTTGTTCCCAAATATCAATTTTCATTCATTGATTTTTCCAGCTTAAATTTGGGCAGGGCCGTAGCCAGGATTGTGACGCACTCCCCAAAAAGGCAATTTGCAAAAAGGTCCCCTTAAATCATGCTGAAGTTTGCTTCTTTTTTGGCCTCCATGCCGTACCACAAGCATATTTTCCAGAAAAGGTAAAGGTTTTATACCCTAAAATTAATGTTAATTGTCCAACCAATTGCGACTTTTCCGGGGGCTTCGTTCCTTGGACCACCGCCAGCCACTTTGCTGTGGACCCCACAGGGGCCTTTAGGTGGGCCCCTGCATCCCACCCATTAGTTCTCGTGCTTAGCGCTTGAAAAGTCCACCCCACCCCCAAATAAATTCCGGCTATGGGCCTGAATTTGGGTATTTTTGGCAGAAATTTTCACCCTGGTTTTCATTTTTTTTTTTGAAACTAAGTTTTTTAGCAAAAGTTCATTCTCATGCCGCAATGTGGAATAGTTCTGGACCCATGTAACTGAAAAAATTTAAGTCAAATTTTTATGAGGGGTCCAATAATCTTCCCAATTGTATCTTATATTTGTTATTGCAAAAAAACTTAGTGTCATAGTATGATGAAATTGGAAAGTTACTAGTATATTAATTGAAACTAGAGAGGACGTCCTGGTTTCAAAAAGCTCTAGTGATCAATGTAGAAATAAAGTCAAACTTAGACACTCCATCCACCCAAAATGCATGGCTCACTTTTAAACATGTATATGCTGGGGGGCGGGTAGCACAGGTGGTCTTCCTCGCTTCCACAAACTGTGGTCAAGGTTCGGACTCTCGTCGGGCTGCATTTATTGTGTTTGGTTTCTAGTCCTTACACTCTTTTTTAGGGATAGGTTTTCAGGACTCCAGTTTTCTTCCTGCTTATAAAACGGACGCTTCTTCCCTTATGTGTATATGATAATAAGTGAATTGAAATAAAGTATTCTGACACTAAATGACCGTAGTGTGATGCGTTAAATACTAATACCACCTCTTCAAGCTGCGTACAGTATAAATTTTTAAATAACCATCTGTGATTCTCATTTGGGCATTTTCTCTTTTGTAAAATCTTCATATCCAAAGCTAATACCAGAACTGAAAATCATGTCGAGATTGGGTCTGGGATGTGGTCTTGTTACACTTACACTCCTTCAGGTGATTTAGGTGCAGTGTGGACACTTCTCAACTCTGCAGCAGCAGGCAAGTATTACTCACTCAAAGATGAATTTTGTCAATTTTGTTTTTCTTGTTATAAACATTTCAAATTATTTATGTCATGGCGCATATTCAGAATCAGTGTGAATGCATTTAACTGAGTCCAAAGGAAGCAATAGCCTTTGTTTGTTCTTTTTAGTGGCGTCCCAATGATCAACAAGAATGGAAAGCCCAATCTCAAATGCCCACTACTGACTTATGTATTATAATTATACAGAATTGTCCAGCGTGCCGAGTAAGTAAAAGTTCATAGACACCTTACATTGCAGTGGTAAAGCGTCATTTAGGATTCCAGCACCTCTGTTTTATTTGTGGTTCCCTAGATACCTTGAGAAGCTATTCAAAAATGAGATGTCCCGATCTTGCGATTTGGTGTTATACCAATGCTTTTTTCCTACAGTCCCATGGGCCGCTGTCTTGTAATTTCTACAAAAGATGGAATACCTTTCCCCTGTTACCAGCATGAGCAGGCGATTTCAAAGAGCCAACTTGCAGATCTACAGACGAGCAAAATATCAAAACCATTTTCAGGAATCAATGGTGACATTATGTTCTTAGATAATAAATTACGTTGAATAGTTAATTCTCAAAAAAATTTGCCTAAAAACAGTAGTTAGAAATCCATATTTTCCAGAGAAACAAAAACTCTTTCTCATGCAGAAGAAAGTGATGGAGTCCCGATTGTCTGTCAAAATTGTTAATTTCTAATTCTTTTAAGTTTTTCTTATTATATCATCGCATTATATAGGACTAAAGTTGGTTTGATTGGCTATAGGTACATTTAGAAGGATTTGAGTCACAAAGTTTGAGGATAGGTAACGGGAAAGCTTCCGTTGTGTTTTTGCATAACTTCACATCCATAATGACAACATGTTAAAGACAATAATGTGGAGTTTGCTTAGCAGAACTATTATAGGGTTAGTAGAGCCAAATATTTAAAAAGAGAGATGGTGCTTCATTCCTGTATACAGGTGGGCCACCTTTACCTTCTAACTGTGACCAGCCGGGGCGGCGCCGGGTTAACATCATATGGAGGGGCGAAACTCAATAGGGGCGAACAGTACAAAATGAACTCATTTGGGTTAACCCCCCTAAATTTTTTGCGCAATTTATGCGTAAAACGGCTGTTTTCCTAAATTTTGAAATTTGCCACCCCCCTGGCGCCGCCACCTGTGTGGACAGGTTTGAGCTTGATGGGGAAATTCTTAACCAGCGAGCCAAAGGAGTATTCGCTCTGTGCACGGTTTTGCCATTTCAGGGAGAGCCTCACATATATACGCAAAACTTCAATAAGGGTGTGATTCTTCTGGGTGTTTCCATAAGGGACACCTTTTTCTGAATACTCTTTGACACCCTATGAATCGGAAAACTTAACGAATAAAACCACAAAACCGTGTGGTTTATTCGTTAAGTCCGTTAAAGGACACTATCAGTTGATTCACCCGAAAGATGTCAAAATATTTGAAATTTGCAGTAAAAGTAAAAAAAGTCATAGCTTAAAATCGAAAGTTAAGTCTGTTGATATTCTCATAAGTTATTTTTTCCAACTGAAAAAGTATTCCAGAAAGGAACAAAACGCAGTCTTCAAAGATTTGACTCTCCATTGAATTACGTGTTGTAGTAAGATTCCGTACGGACAGTAATGGCTAACCTTAAATTATCGGATTTTGTCCTTATTAGGTTCTTCTGGTCATATCATTTTGTCGGGTATGAGAGGATACCTCTACTGTTACAGACATTGCCAACATCTGATTTTTGAAGATTTTTCGATTTTTTTATGATTAGCATAATCACGGGGTGCCTTTAAGGTTTCCGAATTCATCGGTAGGGGTAAGAAAAAGTATGTCAGAAAAGGTGGAGTCATCTTATGGAATCACCCATTCTCTCTAAACAAAACCATTGACCTACAATAGGTGAATATAATATCACGTAACACCCTCATAGATTCCAATACGGTAAAAGTGGAAATTTTGCGACTACATTAATTTTCGCGCTTTCGCGCACTTCTGAGCTAGCGCGGAAATTTAAAAAACCCACGGAAAATGTTATTGTGTGTGATGTCTATGTAGGGAGCTGAAAAGAGCGAATTTAAAAAGCAAGCAAAAATGTTTGAAAATTGCTGAAACTGCGAAAAATTACATGCGCGAAAATTATCACTTGTACAGTACCAGTTGGAGGCTTACCTGCAAATGGTGAACGTTGCAAAGAGTGAATGGTGCTTTGACATTGCAGTTTGGTTGTATATGGAAAATTGTTTGATTTGGATATTATGAAGCCATTGTTATACATTTTTTTAGCAAACACATGCTTAAAAATTCTATCAGTAAAATTGGTTTGAAGAAAATATGTTTTGTATGACCTAAAAAACTATATCAAACCGGTATGTGTCAGGGTTTAATGTCCAAATGACCATATTGCCCACTGGGTAATTACAAGGTTTTACTTGATGTTGTGTGAAAATTAGATGTAGATATTGTCAGAACTTCAAATTGTTTTTTAGGGACTAAAGTTGATTTTTTAAAGCATTTTACCAAGTTCAGCTGATACTATACATTACGAGAAGTGAAGACATCTGAGTAGTAGTAGTCCAACCATCCAAAGTTTTTAAATTCTGGTTTTGTCCCCGTAAACGGTGGGGGGGGCATTCACCTCACACGGGCAGCAAACTGCCATTACTCCGTCCTTCACTTCACCCGGGTTCAATGCCTCTCCCATCGCAACCCACCCCCTTCCTACTGACATACTCTCCTCCTCCCACTTCTTCCATAGCTTCTTTGGACATCCCCTCCTCCTTGAAACCTCCCACCTCAAACTCAAAGGCCCTTCTTAAGGCATGCGCGTCATCCTTTCTAACACATGCCCATACCAACGTACAATATTCGCCTTTGCCAACTTGTCCATCGGGGCCTTTTTCTTACAAAACCAACCCTGCCATGAAAGTCCCTCAGTCTTCATCCTATCATCCCACACATCGCTTTTATAATTGCTCTCTCTGTCCTCAGTATCCCCATCTCATTTTTGCTCAGACACCACGTTTCGCTCAATACAGCATCACTGACTCACGCAACTCGTATACCATCCTCATTTTCAAAGGATACTTTACCCTTTGCAAACAAACTCCCCACATTCCCTAACTTCAACCCATCTATACCTCATCTAGCTGTCACAGCCTCTTCGCATCCTAAACCCCCCACTAACCTTTGTCCCCAGAGGGCCCAGAGGGTGTTTGAATCAATCCCATGATGCATAGGCACCCATGTGCCGATACGTTACTGTACTAAACCCACACTTCATGTACGTTAGGGATACAAAATGTTCCAAAGTTTAAGAACCACAAGACATTTAATAATGTGCAAAAACTTCAAAAGTACTACGCTTTGTGGGCTAAAATGAGCGTAAAGTCAGGGTTTTTATGTGTTAAGAATAGGATTTTTTTGTGATCACATGACCACTATTGAGGTTGAAATTCCCAAAAACTGGTTTTTTTTTGCATTGTGGGATGACACCTCAAACATTCCCAAAACTGGTAAATTGTGGATGACTCTGCTTTGATCCCCAAGGATGTGAACCTATACCAGTTTTTAATCATTCCTATTATGCTAGTAACTCTGTTTTTGATATAACAGTAGAAAGTTAAATTAAGGGAGAAGCAGAGTGAGAAATGGAGAAAAGAGAGGGAAGAAGAAAATAAAACGTGTGGAATTTTATTAACTTATAAACCAGGACAGTGTATCATTACAATCAATTAAAACTACTTTAATGTAGGGAAAAATCACCAATACATTAGTTTAGTAAATGAATTATTGAGGAAATATGTTTTTGTGACCTAACCTTATCAAACTTTATGTTTCATCTTTTTTTAATGGCCCAAGTGACCATATTTTGCCCACTGGGTAAATTACTGAAGGTTGACCTTGAGTTGTGAAAATTAGATGTATATATTGTCGAAACTTCAAAATTGTTTTTGGACTAATTTGGATTTTAAAGCATTTTTTTTAACAAGTTAAGCTGATACAAATACTTACTAGAAGTGACTAATATTAGTAGTAGTAAATCCAAAGTTTTAAATCTGGTTTTGGGTCCCGTAAACGGGGTGGCCGGATTCCCTCACACTGGCAGCACCTGCCCTTACTCCTTCCTTCGACTTCTCACCCGTTTCAATGCATCCCCCATCCTTAACCCAACCCGCCTACGACCACTCTCCTCCTCCCCTTTTCCATATCTTTCTTTGGACATCCCCTCCTCCTTGAACCTCCACCTCAACTCAAAGGCCCTTCTTAAAAAATGCCTGTCCTTCCTCAGCACATGTATGCCCATACCAACGTACAATATTCGCCTTTGCCAACTGATGCCAAAAAATCGCCTCTTTCCAAAACCAACATCTGCATAAGTCCTCAGGCTTCATCCTATCCTCCCACACATCGCTTTTATCATGCCTCTCTGTCCTCAGAATCCCCATCTCATTTTGCTCAGACAACAACCACGTCTCGCTTCCAAGACAAACAGCCTCAGCTGACTCAACGCAACTCTTCTACACCCTTCCCTTTCATTTTCAAGGATATCTTTACCCTTGCAACAACTCCCCACATTGCCCAAACTTTTCACCCATAACTCACTCTAGCTGTCACAGCCATCTCGCATCCACCACCCCCACTACCTTTGTCCCCGAGGTGTTTTGAATCAATCCCATGATGCATAGAATGTCCTATATCGACTGTACTAAACACCTTCAGTCTTAGGACAAAGATGTTTCCAAAAAGTTTTAAACCACAAGACATTCATAATTCGTGCCAAAAATTCCCTAAGTACTACCGCTTTGTGGGCTAAAATGAGCGTTAAAAGTCACGGTTTTATGTGTAAGAATAGGATTTTTATGTGCTCACATGGACCCTATTGAGGTGAAATTTCCCCAAACTGGGCAATTGTGGGATTGACTCAAACACCCTCTGCTTATGTCCCAGATGTGAACCATATACCTGTGTTAATCATTCCGTTAGGCTAACTCTTTTTAGATATAACCAGTAGAAAGTAACATTAAGGGATAAGCAGCGATAATGCGAGAAAATAAAAGTGTGGAATTTATAATTATAAAACCAGGGACAGTTATACATACAATTCAATTAACACTTTAATGTAGGGAGAAATCACCAAATAAATGAGTTTTTTATTAATAATATTTGAGCAATTTGTCATAGCGTCTCTTGCAAATTGCCTTTTCAAATGGACTTAACACCTGATTGTGGTACACACCCGTTTAATACAAAGATCACTATTAAATGTTTGTTTGAGGTCAAGACTGATGGCAGGTCAGGTGCACAATATTGTGCTTTAAAATCTAGATATTTGAAGGGAAAGGCTTTTTGATCCAAGTTGAAAATTTTTCTACACACCAGAATCAAGAACAAAAGTACTCCCTTGTCTTAATATTTGGATTTCAAGCTATCCACTTGCAGTTATGTTAGCCTGAGCATGTTCATGCCCATTACAAAGATACCAACATGGATTTTTTTATGATTTAAGAAATCAGATTTCTCTTCGATGTTCTATATTAGCAAATCACTCCACTGGCTTATCATCCCTTTAATATAGGTACCTCATGTATATCATGTATACTACATAGTTTTATGTAGGAAGATAATATTAAACAAGATATTCTGTAAAGACAGCTATTAAACATTCTTATTTTTGCATGAATTTTAATACCTTTTTGCTGTGTGGTGGTTTAAAACACTACCGCTAATGGTTAACAAATAAAATTGGCGAAGCGTCTAAATAGTTAAAGGCATTGCCCGAGTGATTCCTCAGAAGAGTCAAAAGTCAAAATCTTTTATAATTGGCAGAAATGGCTGAAAAGTGGTGGATATCTCTGTAGAATTCTCAGAAGTTATTTTTAATAACATTGAAAAAATTGATAGAAAAGGAAGAAAAACAGTGGCTAAAAACAACAAACACCAGTAAACAGATGTAAATTTTAGCAAATGTGTTTTTTTATCACAAAGAAGTTTGTACTGTACTTTTGAAAATTATTTGTCACAATGTCACGCCACAAATCATCGGGAAGCAGAATGTCCTCGAATGGGCTTCCTCCAGCTAATATGGCCCTATAAACTATGGCCCAGGCATGAATATCCTGGAGGAAATATTCTAGTCAATTTTGAATACACTGCTCCCATGCTCCTGGAGCAGTATTTTAGAACATATGGTCCAGGACCATATTATTGGGCCACCAGAGGCCATTGAGCACCTATGGTCCATGACCATATTAGGACCAAAGTTGCCACAAAAGCTCTCCATAGATAACACCGGAGGATGTCATTTCGTTTTTTTTTTGCAAATAATGTGTTGGGGGGGGGGGGGGGGGGGGGGGGTAGATCGCAGTACTCACAGCTGGTAAAATCGTGACGCACAGTCAGCATGCCATGATGACGGGTCAAAAATAACTGCATAAAAGATGACAGCACTCCTCCCTTTTGGGACAGATGAAGCCAACATTGGAGACGCCAGCTTCTTTGCCTGGGAAAGTGTGAGGAACAGTGTATTTTTTTTTAGAAAAATATAAAAAAAATAAAAAATTTGAATTTTTAACAAATTTTTGGGGGGCCCAAATCGCTGATATTCCAATATTTGTTTATTTTGGCCCCAAAATTACGATTTTTGACACCACTAGTAAATATAAATTTAGCAAAATAATGTTTTATTACACAAAAACATCATGTTATGGAATTATTTGCCAAAATACATCCTCCTGCTTCCCCCCCCCCCCCCCCCATCACAGGAGGTCCAACTAAAACTTGTCCTCTCCCCCATTCAGGCATAAGCAGCATGGTCATTTGAATGCTGTGCCCACCAACAATCTCTCCTCCCCCCCCCCACTGAAAAATTAGAGACCCTGTTGTCTTGGACTGCTAGACAATCATTTCTTCAGAACGCACAAAAGAGAGACTTTATGGCCATTCTTTGGTCACCAACCTAAAAAAACCGTTTTTTATTTTCAACATTTCACCCAATTATTGCTTTGTCAATCGTCACCCCATCCTGTTTATATTTTTTACATTATTAGTAACCTCGATTGGTTGTGTTTGAACGTTCATCCTCACCTCCCCCCCCCCGAAACACACACACAACACAACACACCACACCACATCACTCACCTTAAAACCCTTTGGCAGCTTATACCCTATACCTGTTTGGGGTGGGTGTGAATATTGCTAAAATGAAGGTGTAAACAATGTAAAAATGGTTTCGCTGAAATCATTTTGTCGACACAATCACACTCAAACCGGCAGAAAACTCCAGGGGGCGGTCAGATAGTTTTCACTTCTAGACAGAGTGAGTTGTATTATTGTACTTTACTTTTTAATATATTGTGTGTGGTGTGTGTTCATGCACTGACCCATTTCTGTTTCTTTAAAGGGTAATACTACCGGGTATCATAGCAGCTTAAGTTTATTTTGGCACTTTTTTTAAAAACAGGTCTTTCACCCCTAACAGTCATATTTTTTGACAAATGGCAAATAATCACACTGATTGTCTGTCCATCTACTTCAATTCATGTAGAAGCAATTGTTATATCTCTTTGGCTTTCCACATATATAAAATTTTGTAGAATTAACAAAATCATTTTTGTCACTTATTGGCTGTATAAAAAACTTACCCCTTTTTGTGGTCTGCCAGCTATAGCTGGCAGACCACTTCGCATCCGTTGTGTGTTAGAGTTATTGTGTGTATGTATGTGTGTGTCACACTAATTGTTAAGTTTTTTTAAATTGACCTCAATTGACAAGTGAACTTCATTGGAAACCAAACTTGTGTCATAGGTGCACCATGCATCCCTCATAGGTTGATGAGTCAAAGGTCAATGTGCCAGGGGTCAAAGGTCATGGGGCAGCCCACCGCTTAAATCTTTGAATTTAGCAAGCGGCGAAGCCGAGAACCGCAAAATTCTAGTTTATTTCAAGGTGAATTTCATTATGATATTTACACCCTTCGACCGGCTTTATTCTTAAATGTCCATCGTCGGATCGCTAATAGCCTCAATTCCCAGGGACCCTAGATTTTAACCGGAAGTGGTCAAAAGCTTCTATTTTTTTTTCATTTACCCCTGTGAAATCTTCGGCTATGATGTTTGGTTTGGATGTTTAGGTTGAACTTGGATGCCCCATTTTGGTCCACCAATATTGATTTTACAGAGTATTCTATGGGGATTACAAAATCACATTTTTTAGGTCTCACTTAAAAAACTGGTTCAAATATCGGCGCAAAACTTTACAGATGGGTTTTTAGGGTGAAGGCCATTCTATCAAGATGAAAAATTAATAGACACGATTGGATCATCCCCCTTTAAATGATGGAGTTGTATTGAACTGCACTAGACATTTCTTGCACATGTAACCTAAGCTGATTCCCTTAATGCCTTTCTCCTGGGGGACCGTTTGCAACCATTTGAATTTCTTGGCAAATTACGCCCAAGTATCATTGCCGTTATGCTAATACAATTGTGTGAATGCTCAGTCCCATAGTTCAATCTGATAGACAATGACACCACCTTATAATAATATTTCATCTTGCAGTGAACAATTGAATGTCCCTTTTTATTTAGGACAATAACGGTCAATCTGTATTTACACTTCAATCTCTCTCCCCCCACCTCTCTCACCGTCTCTTTCTTCTCTCTCCTCTGTCTCTCCCTCTGTCCTCTTCTCTTCCCCCTCTCTCCCTTCCTGTATCTCTCTCTCTCCCCCTCTTCTCTCTTATCGCTCTCTCATATGAATGTTAATGTTCCATTATGATAAAACTATGTTCCTATAAAACTCATGTTCCCTAGAAAAATAATGGACTAGTCTCTAGCACTCTGTTACGCTTGATGTGTTTTATTCAGTATGTCTATAAAAGCATTTACCCTACCTTGTTAATACTAGTAGAGAATGTTTCTAAAATGTCTTTTTTTGCACCCTACCATGTACCCATCTGCACTCGGTTCAGTTTTTAAAATCGAGGGTTGACCAACAGAAGGACGTTACCTCAAACGGAAAAGGAAATATTAAAGAATTTCTTTAATTCTTCTGCTGTAATACTGCTTTTGGAGCCTGTGATGTTTAATATTTTCTACTAAGCAAATCTATTCATTACTCCATATGTAACCATCTCATAAAGCTCATAATAGTACTGTAAGCAAACATTAAAAACAAAGAACAATGTTTAATAATTGACACATAATTAAAGACATTCTCTATTATTTCTTTTCAGTATTGGAGTTACGTCTTTCGTTTAAAACCCTCGAAATTATATGAATCAAATCTGAGACGCTCTTGAAATATATGTTGACCTTTGACTTCTCAATTGCCTAGTAAACATAAAATGTTAGCGTGATTGGTCAATTCTGCATAGGTCAAGCATACTTTTGCTGCGTGCTACACTCTTTGTAAAACGCCTGCGATCGGCTCTGTGACATGGTCCAGATTTGATTCCGGACATATATAGTGATACGTCATGAAGCAACTCTGCATTTGCACTAGCGTTCGGTTGTGCCACATTTATTCCCGCGCATAACCAATCAAAATGCTCAGGTTGAGGAATATACTTCGTCCGGCCTGAACAAGAGCGATGTCATAGCTTCCGCACAGCTATGTGGCATGCGTATCGCGCACATAAAAGCCGTCCTTTTTATTCCCTCCGACTTTGTACGCCCGCGATTAAGCGCGGCTTACCGCGATTCGCACGTTTAAAGCCCCTATCAGTGATGTCACTCATAAAATCAAAATATTTTGAAATTTGTAGGATTCTTTCAAATGAAGCCTAAGTCATAGAATTCCCTTCCCTAATTATTTTTTGCAAATGAAACATTACAGACAAGGAGGAAAGACGCATGTTCCAAGATATGAATCTCCATTCATCAGTGTATGTGTTTAGTAATTTTCCTTACAGTACAGTAATGAACTGAATATATCGAAATTCTATCCTTATTAGTTTGCTTTCAGACTTAGTACTTACAGATATGTTAGGGAGCTAATACTTGTTACGGACATGCAAAAATCTGACTTTTTTTTAGATTTTTTCTGATTTAGCCAAACAACTGATAGGTGCCTTTAAGACTGTGGTGAAGCTATGAAAAATCCGCTCCTTTAGTTCAGGCCGGAGGAAGTATAGGCAGTTAGTGGCGTGTCGTTTAATAAAAAAATGGTATTATTGCAGGGTCATTACTCTCATGCAGTCAGGCCCGTATGTTGAAATAGCCACAGTTCAACTTCATTTCTGGTAATTTCCACTGTTTGTTTGTTTTTTCACAGTGCACAGTAATTTTTATTACTCCTGCCCAGTGCATTGTTTTTTCTTATACCGTACAGGCCTTACTTTTTCATACAGGCCTATAGTATGTTTTTCCCCCATTTGTTCTGTGACTGTAATTTGTGGCTCCCGCATACTGTGTCACTCTTGTTTCTCCGCGTTACATTCCCCTCCCCACGCCAAGTTGGTACACCTTGACTCACCTCCCTCAAAGATGTTGAAGTTACACCACAAGATTTTTTTAAAGAGAAAACAAGTGCATTTCAGGAAAATGCTCACAATTATTCTCAAAAACCAAGTTCCTTTTACATTTAGAATGCTTACCAATTGTATCACACACCCAAGTGAAGCGACGAAATAAACAAAACCTGTTTTACGGGGCCGACCGACCCCGATTTTCAGGTTTGCGCATTTTTTTTTTTTTTAGTTTTTCCAAATCATGTAAAAATCAGCCTGTTTTAGCCCAAATTATCATTTTGGCCAAATTTTTTAGAAATTTGTTTGTAAAAATTTTTATTTTTATCTTGATTTTTCAGATTTGGGGTTCATTGTAGGCCAATTGTAGAGATAAAGAAAGGCAAAAATACAATTTTATAAAAAAGAAATGAAAAAAAATTGAGATCCTTACTTTTTTTCCGACCGACCGACCCTACTCGAAAGGTAAGTAAAACAGGGTGTTTTTTTTTCCGCTTAAGGGGTGTTTTTATTTTGTAATTAAAAGATAATTTATATTTTTCTGTGGTGCACCCAACAACAGAAGATCCAAGCATGCTTCTCTTAGGGCAGGCATTCCTAACCCTGGGGGTCGCCAACCCAAAAGGGGTCGTTAGGTCCCCCAATGAGGAGGAAGGGGTCACAAAGTAACTTTTAAACAATTCCAATGCCTTTTAAAAAGTACAAAATAATTCATAAAAGCAAAGGTGCCTTTGGTCAATTTACAAATGTTGTTTAAATTGTCAGGAGTCCCCCATGATAATATTTTTAAAAAAATGGGGGTCCAAGGCAAAAAGTGTTGGGAATCCCTGTCTTGGGCTGTTATATAACCCTCAAAATGTGATTAAAATATTATCTCTCAATTTCATTTGAGAATAAGATTTCTCAGGGAAAAAGTATTTTGTTTATATAAAAGAGAGAAAAGGGGATTCCCTAGAGTTGTTTTTTTGCTAAGTGCACCTGATTAGATCGCCCACACAATAAAAAAAAAAATGGGAAGTGGGGAATCCCAAGCGATGCTAAACTTAGAAACTTGTTTATGCTTTGAGATTTAAACATTGTTGTAGATCCAGGGATTCCCCCACAAAGTTATATATAGGAAGTTATGTAATTTAGATGTGAAATTGATTTGATGGTGCAAAGGTCATGTTTATGCATTAAGAATGACTGTAAGTTATTGTTAGAAAGGGGAAAATCTATTGTGAGTAGTAAATTACTATCACTGGGAGGACTCTCTGCCAGCATCCACGAGTATAAACAAAGTGGCTAGAAGATAGCTAGTGTTACTCTGCCTTGAGGAGCAAACCTGTAAAGTGCCAGGAGATATAATCAATGTGAGAGCAGAGTTGCTGTAATATTCTACTGTCGTCTTTGAAAGCCGAAAAGTGCTGGGAATCAAAGTAGGATCCAAATTGTGGAAGATAGAAAATCGTGGTGATTATCTTGGACTAATTATACTGTGGATGTATTATCGTCGAGGGGACTTATTTAACCTTGACGTCTTGAATGCTGTTTGGGGGGGGGGGGGGGGGGGGGGGGGGGGGGACAAAAGGTATTCTTCAGGATGAGAAGATTCCCATGGAATAATACGCACCTGGATTTAATCGATTAGTGAACTTGTGCGCTGTGCGTTTTGGAGTCTCGCTGTGAGGACATGTCACATGTGATTGAACTGCACGCTTTCAACACAGGACACTTGCCAACTCTAATTATAATCTTAATTGGTGCTGTAATTTTATTGTAATTTGTTTTGGACATACCCCAAATTCGTGAAAACAGACATTTAAAGATCTTTAAAACTGTTTTAGTATATAAAATTTAGATCACTGGTGCAAAGGCTCATTTATTTGTGTTGATAGGTACCCTTCTGACCTCAGACGTCTACGAGACACGTCATAACAGGGCTAATTTAGTTTCTTTTTATATGACCGTACTTGTTTGTCCAATAAAACCTTGGAAATGTCCGGGAGGTGTTGTTACGGGTTCTATATAACAACTATAGTAGATTTCAAAATAAGTTGAGACCTCCATTAAAGTTTAGGTATGTCCATTCATCGTGAGGGGTAGAAGGAATTCTTTTAATGGCCAAGGTAAAAATTTTTGATACCGTACACTAGTAGTATGTATTGGTAGTAAATAAAGGTTGACCTAAAATACATTTTATTTCACATATAGATAGCTCTGGATGTTTCAAAAATTGCAAAGTATCAGGATGAAAAACACCAGTGATATTTCATTAAACGGTGTGATTTGACATAACGACCTTGGCCAACTTAACAAAAAATATTCATTCATTTATCACAGGCATGGGAAAATAAGGCATCTTATATCGATGCAGACATGTAAGACAACTAAGTTTTTATTTGCTTCATCAAAAATGGCAGACCTTGTATTAAGGAGAGATTAGCGCAAAGCGATTTGACATCCCGGCTACCAATGGAAAAGTCCTTCTACCATTATAGAACTGACTATTTCCAGTAATTTTCCAGTTAACCGGATTCTGTCCCAGTAATCTTTGTACCATGGTCACAAAGTTTTGTAATGGCAACAATGGCCAAGTCTCTGCATGGCCGGGATTTGAACCCCATATCTTACCTGTCCAATATGTATGGAGTCTCACTTAAGTTGAAATCACACTATAAACTAGTGCAGAATTAGAGAAATTTTACCCGTATATAATAAACCTATATCTGAATCCTTTTACCACTTTTATATAGGGGCTATCTCCACACTACAACCCAAAAAACTCCCCTATTTCTCCAAATAATAATAAGCACTCGGTATAAGCTAACCCCCCAAAATGGAAGATGTTACTTAAAAATAGGGTGTTGGGGCTTATACGCAGGGAGGGGCTAGAACTTGGGAGCAAATATCAGATACAAAAATGCAATATCTTATCAAGTGCAAGAGCAGTATTCACCAGATACCATTTATGTACACTTTTAGGTTTGTAGCAGATATTAAAACATTAAACATAAAAGTTCAATTTTCCCATCACAGTCCTCAAGTAATTCTAGTAAAAGCAACTAATGCTTTGGGCCCTAATGTGATGGCTCTATACACTAGTTACAAAGTTGAATGGATTTGTGTGGCAATTTACTGCCATATTGTTTCCCAAATGCTAAAATTAACCGCCTGGGATTACAACCAAAGTATATGCTAGCTCCTGTATTTCTTAAAATTTGAGGGTGGGCTTTATACCGAAAGTGGGGCTTCACCCGAATGGGTTACGGTAATTACCACACATGATGACACCCAAAGCGAGCGCAAAGATCTAGATTTACAGGTCAACCGAATTCTGCTCCACTCCACTGTATACATACTTGTTTTCTATTACATCCATGTTTTACTACAGGCAAAAACATACAACTCTTCTTTTTGAAAACAAATAAGACGTTAAAAAAATGGACAACTACTGATTAAAACTGCCATAAATCAAATAATGAGACTCAAACTTATGATTTATGTCACAAGTAGGAGTGGGATATGGCTAGATTTCCCGCAATTCAACGTGAAGTTCACAGTTCAAATTCACACCAAAATTATGTACAAAACCCTCTAGATGAGCATTTTTCTGCTTTATAGAGCCATAAGAAAGCTTGACTTAGCAATATTCGGTTGACTTCATATATCAAGGGTTTAGGTCAAGAAGGCCCCCATCTGCAATAGCTGACATTTGTCAGTTGTGTTTTATTAAGTGTTATTACCTGCCAAAATCTAACACCTAGTAGCTATTGCAGATGGGGCCTTTGGGCCATCAACCCTCGATACTTCCTCTCGTAAAGAGCCTAAAACCTCCATCTGCAGTAAAAAACATTTTTTATGAGGTGAGTGCTGTGCCATTTCTCCTTCTGTAAATAATCACACTATGTGTACCATGGATTGTGTTTTCTATGTAAAGATTCACGTTTATGAAAACTGTACATCCAAATCTCAGTAGGTCTTTAAAAAACAACCACCATGGCCACGAAATTGTTCCACAGTGTTATTTTAGGACACTGTAGCACATGTCGTGTAGGTGTGGTCTCCAAGATCCCCCTGGGTCAATGCGGTTGACTCCTCCTATTTCAAACGATGTACAAACACATGGTCCTGATTGGTAGATCACCCAACGCATTTCAAGTTTCTCCTCTGCTACGGGCTCTCGCCAATACTGACATGTAGTTGCAAACAATCGGTGGTGAGTCAACGTAAAACCTAATAATAGACAAACCAGTAAATAATAACTCTAATAAAAATGTTGAGGCCCAACAATACATTCACCAACGGTCATGACACATTTCTTAAAGAGACATGATGACATTTCCAGAAAGAAGTGGCCCCCCATTTTTTTCAAACCTGGTAATCTTTGCATATTTGGAATGCTTACCAATGGATTTGGCAATTAGATACACCTGAAGTGAATAAGACCGAATAAGCTGTCTTTATTTACTAATTGATAGGGCGATGATTTAGGTTTTTGGTTTGTTGTGCAAACAGAATCATGGGTTTTCTATAGGGAGGATAACAATAGCAGGGCATGTCAAACAAGGTTTGCAGTTTTCTTTTGTACTTGTTTGTTCATAAAACCGTTTTGGTAGGTGGTATACACAACCGACCCAGTGCAATTTGAGAGAGTTTGTTATCTTCTTCAAAAAATCGCCTGTCCTTTATTATGAGTATGGACTGTTTTTAATCAAAATGTAAAGGCAACCTGTCATACAAATTTATAAAAATAATATTCGGTTTGTCGCTCAGCAAGTGCGCACCAGGCGGGGGGGCGGGAGGGGGGTTCACCAAGTGCCAAATCAGCCGTTGTTTAGCTCTGACTGGGAAAATTGGCCTTTTAACCCCCGAGAGGGAAAATTCCCTGCCCCCTCAGAGCGGGCAGGCCCGATAGGCCACTGGTCGTCAGTGTTACATAATTGTGTTAACCACTCATTAAAAACCTATGAGGCACTGTGAGACTTCTATCAGTGAATGTGGACTTCTTGTGGTAATTTAGTCAGATTTCCTTTGACTTCAACATGTATACCCTGTTTTGGGTATTCCAATAGTGTATCAGTTTCATCTCAATTTGTAATAATAGTGATTTTTCATAGGATTGTTCCATCAGTAATTTATTACGCAGTCATAAATAAAGACGCTGAACAGAGAGGCTGGGAATCTACCCAAAGTTTTAGACTGTCTAGTATACTCCAGCCACCGAAGCCTGAATAGAGGAGATAACAGTCAGCCAGTCACCAACTGCCTGAGGAGGTAACTGGTGGTTACCACTACTTTAGACGTCTAAATAGAAAGAGAATATAGACACGGAAAGCGGGAGGAAAATAAAGGATGGGAGGGATAACTCCAGGCCACCTAAAGCATGGAAGAAAGAGGATCAACAGTCACCCTTACATCTGTCCTTGAGGATGGTAACTGGTGGTTACCACTATTTCGACTGTCTAATAGAAACTCCAGTCACCTAAAGCATGAAAAGAAGAGGATCAACGTCAGCCAGTCACATGTGTCTGAAGGATGGTAACTGGTGGTTACCACGATTTAACCTGTTCCTAATAGCAAACTCCACCAGCCCCTGAAGCATGAAGAGAAGATGATCAAACATTCAAGCCAGTCACATCTGTCTGAGGATGTTAACGGTGGTTACCACTATTTAGACTGTCTATAAGACACTCCCACGTACCCCCCCATAGCAGAAGAGAACGAGGACTGATCAACCCAGTCGCAGTCCACATCGCTAAGGATGTTAACCGGTGGTTACCACAACTATTTGCAAGGTAAATAGACATTTTTCTGTAAAGTTACAATTAAAACTTCATCATTAATTAGTCAAGTTCCTGAAAGTCTAAATGTGTAAGCTGTTTACAATGTGCCATAATTAACAGGTTTAGGCCAGAAAAACAAAAGGTTAGTCACAGCTTCCCATTCCCATAGGTGTAAAAAATCACATTCTATCACTTTCTATCAGAAATAGGTGGCAAATGCTGTGGGATTCATTTCCTAATAATAAAATTGCATTGCTTTTCAACCAACTGTTGGGTGTGGTAGTTAAGGTTGTTGGACGAAGGGACGGGATTGTATTAGCGCGATGTAAAAATGGTCATACTAATATGACCCATGTTATTTGGCTTAGAGGTGAGCCAGTCCTCGGTGTATTCCTTGTGATTGTGCTATTTTCGTGAAAAATTACTTACTGAAGTGCGTTGTTTATTTGCGCCCCCACCCTATTCGTAGAAAATATTGTAGTCCCAGATTTGAAAACATTCAAGATATTAGGCCTATCAGGTTATAAATTTCCGGAAGGAGGCCGATTTGTTATAAATAATTTTTAACTTTTTAAAGGTTGTGATTAGTATTTATTGTGATTGTATGTTTTAAGGTTTTGATGTTTTAAGTAATATAATGATAAAATTAATGACAGATATACGCAATTGTGTTGAGTGTCGTTAAATTTACTACTCACTCACTCACTCTATCACTTTTCTTTGTTTTATAATGCTCCCAAGAGATTTTGAACTTTTTAAAACTGATCAAGAAAGGAAATGCCGAATAAGCGGCCAAAAAAAAAAGTAGTCTAAAAAATGCAATCAAAAAGGCATATCCGTAGATCAGTGTTTTTGTTACAATAAAAATCCACAGTGTTTAGGGTTTTAAATAGAGGTTTATCTACAGGAAGCTGGTACAAACTATCTTCTTTTTTTGGGCCTTTGAAAGGAATACATAGCAAAATCCGATTTGTTTATGAATGGCAAATGCCTGTGGATGACATCTGTTTCTTTCAATGATAACAATTGCAGTAGCTCTTTTGCAATTAGCTATTCAAATCAAATTGCATCATGTAGGTTATGCATGCCTCTCCTACCTATCTTTCAGTGTCCTAGAGTCCTTAATCTACCAGATCACTATCCAAATTTGACACAAAACTTGGTATGTGGGTAGTGTGCATAAAGTAATACAATACAAGTGTCATCACTATATTAATACCAGTGGCGGCGCACCCCCCCCAGTGCCCCCCTGTCGAAAGAAAAAATGAAGGATTTCGGGCAAAATCAGTGATGTGGGGCCAAAAATCAGACGATTTGGGCCAAAATGGTGAAAATTTCCACATTTTCATAATTTTCCCCAGAATTTCACTTTTGCCCCCCAAGATTTCACTTTTCCCCCAGTTTGCCCCCCCCCCCCGAAAGAGGTATGGGCCGCCACTGATTAATACGTTCATTTGCCATATTTGCTTCTCACCAGGGGGATCTTGCACATTTTAACTGAAGTATTTATTTAGATGATTTGACAAGGTGTCCCCAGCTTGTCAGCAGTGGCTATTCTTTTGCCCTGCGTATGCAGCTTATGATAAATGAATCACAGTGTCTATTACCCTCAACATTTTGCATTCAAATAATTTCTCCCTTTTATTTGAGAAAAGCTCTCACGGGAAAGTAATATTTTGTTTACTATAAAAGAGAGAAAAGGTGATTCCCTAAGTTGTCTTATGCAGGCTGCACCTGTTAGATTGCAATAATAGGGGAAGTGGGGAATTCCCCAGAGGTAAACTTAGTAACTGAGTCAGCTTGTTTATGCTTTAAAAGATCAAAAACATTGCAAGATCTGCGAATTCACCATAGAGTATATATATGAAGTGATGTAATTAGGGTGATGAATTCCGATTGCCGTCAGCTAGTGTAAGGTTATGTTTATACATGAGAATGATGTAATGATTATTGTTAGAAAGGGGCATCTATCTGTGAGTAGTTAATACTATCACTGGAAGGACTCTCTGCCAGCATCCAATAGTAACAAGTAGCTAGAAGTTTAGCTAGGTTTTAATCTGCAATGAAGAGCAAACCTGTACTTGGTACCAGGATTATTATATTTACAATTCAGGTGAGCAGAGTGCTTATATTCTACTGTCATCTTTGAGCAAAAGTGCTGGAATCAAAATAAGATTCCAAATTGTGGCAGATAGAAATCGTGGTTGATTATCTTGGACTGATATAGGGGATTATCGTCGAGGGACTTATGTAACCTTGTTGTCTTGAAATGCTGGACAAGTTTACCTTCAGGACTGAGAGATTCCCATGAATATACCTGAGGATATTTAAGCGTGGGCACTTTGCATGCTGTCATTTTGGAGGTCTCGCTGAGAGACATATCATCGTTGAACGAAACGTTCTGTGGAAATTGGACATCTGGGGAAATTAGTATCAATCTTGGCATGGTGTAATTGTGTAATGGATCTATGTAATGTTTGGACATCACCCAATTATTAAACCAATTAAAATCATTAAAATCGGTTGTGTAAAATTTAGATCACTTGTGGCACAAGGCTCATTCATTTGTGTTGAAAGGTATTTCTGACTGGGCGTCCATGAGACGTCTAACAAAAATATATCAGGGCTTTGTGTTTTCACAACTCCCACCACATATATCATGTAGGATAAGAGTCACACATATGTGGTCCAGTGGATTACACAACCGATCATGACATAAAAAGGTCCTGGGTTCTAGTCCCCACTGAGGCCAATGTGTTTTACACTTGGGCAAGGCACTTACCACGTTTGCCCTCACTCCACCAGGTGCAAAATGGGGAGATGTTGGGAATATAGTTCATTGAGGGCTGCCCAAGGGATGGGTATTGCCTTGGGCATTCGTAAGGCAGCTGCCATATTCTAGTGGCAGCGGAATTAATGTATAGCGCTTTGATACATTGTAAAAGGAAATATAAATGTCAACATTATAAGAAGCCATTAAACAATGTAGCGGTCATTAACACTAAACGTGTATACCTATGTGGAGTCAGTTTTCTTTTAATCACGAACCATTTATCAGCTAGAAATTGGGAGGGGACATTAACCATAAAAGCCACTTTTTGGAAGAGCACCCTAATTTTCCAAAAATGGTTGAGATTTTGCACAGTTGCGTTGGTAACTGGCTAGTAGTGTGAATGCTAAAGCTGAACAGGTCTATGTATCGCAAAAAGCAGGAAGTTTGTAATAGGGATAATTAAATGTTGAATACTGGTAATTCAATTGCTGCTGGACAACGACCTTCCAATATGAAATAACTCGGGAAATAGCGCGTACTTGTCTCCGCTCTTCCATTAGTGTTCATTTTGTTTGGGCAATCAAGTTAGAAGTCAGTTTCGTGAGGTGGCACTATTTTCACAATGGACGGACAGAAATTTTGCTTGTGTTCATTCCACTGTGGTAAATTACAATTGGGATCAAGATTCTAATTACAAAAACCGCTTCTTATGGACAAATACGAACTTTTGAGCATTACCATTCCAGGTATAGTTTGCTAGACAGTTACCAAAACAACTGCTGCAAACAAGCTCAAAATGAAAATTGGGGCACCTCTTTAAAAAAATGCGTGTTTATGATTTAAAGAAACACGAGTGATTTCTGAAGTGTGCGCCCCAATTGTTGTCAAAACTGGATTTTGTACTTATTTAGAATGCTTACCCATTTATTGAAGCACACTGAAGTGAAAGCCGGATACTCGACGTTACATTCATAAAAAGATGATTTAGTATTTTCTGCCGTGCATGACAGAAAAATCAAAGCTTGCTTCTCTATAGAAGCCTATTAGGAAAGTGACAGTGGAGAGCAAAGTGAATTTTTTTTTGGGGGGGGGGCCCACATATAAAGAAAAAAATTTGGAGATCTTTACCATTGTTCAAAGTTGCTGATTTTTGCCCAAATTTGGTGAATTTCAGGCAAAATTCGCCCTCTAAATTTGGCCCAAAATCCCTCATTTTTCTTTTGGTCGGGAGCGGGCCGGGGGAAAAACTGGACATATTGGCCTAAAACATTGTGTGGTTTCCTTTACTACTTTTTGTCCAATAAAACATTCTCAGAGGTATCCTACAACCTATCAAGTGCCAATTAGAGACATTTGTATCCTCAGAAAAATTTCCTCATGCCCTTTAATTCTTCTCCACAAAATTGACTGATTTACTCTGGGACATATCCACGATTTCTTCAGGCCGATTCTGTACAAAAGTTGTGACATTTTGCCATTGTGTTGAATTTGGATGACCTTACCAAAATGTGTCCATTTTTGAAAAAAAATATTTTACTTGGTGTAAATTCCAAACAAACATTTTTAGCCCTTTATTTTAGGTCTCATGATGTTCTTAGATCTACTTTTTGGTGTATGTTTCAAACAGATCAATATTTGATTCATATGCTACTTATGAGTTGGTCCCTGTTGAAGACTTATTTGATCCAAGAGAAAGTTAATTCAAATTTTAATGCTACTGAATCATCAAAGATGTATGTTGTACATGCATGATATAACTATACCCAATCGTCCCTAATATATACTGTGCCATAAAAGACCCAATGACCCTGATCAGCCAGCAAGGCAATAAATGTTTAATTTACCTGAGATGAGTAAAATTAAATTGTAATTTATTTTCTTTCTGTTTGATGAATTTCACCTTTCTCGTTTTGTTGCTTTGAATGGGCGCATAGCGATTTCTTGGTCGTAACTGTTAACCTTTTACTATTATGGACGGATAATCTTGTACCCCGCTACATAAATATTTGCGTAGTCAGATGTAAATTGCAGACGGTGTAAAACTTTACTTTAAAGGCAATATTAGCACATTTTGAAGAGCGCCACCAATTTTCAAAATTTGATATTTTTGCCACAGCTACGTTGGTATTGTCTGCAAAACTACACCTGGGAAAACGAATAATGCTCAAAAAAAAGCGTATGCTCATAAAGGAGGAGTTTTGTAATTAGAATTGGGGATTACTACCCGAGTGTACTTAACGGCAGGGCTGGAAATGCTAAGTTTATGTCGTCCATGATGAAATAGTGCGACTTCAAGAAAATGAACTCTAACTGACTTTCCTGAACAAACTAAAACAACTAATAGATGAGCCGTAGAACGTACATGGCGCTATTTCCCGGCTATTTCATATTGGAAGGCCGTTTCCCAGCAGCCGTTGAAATTATTATCGGGGATCCCGATATTAGTTATTCTAGTTACAAAAATTCCCTTCGTTTGCGACACATGACATTGTAGAGCTTAAACCCATTCACATGTAGGGTTTACTAGCCAGTTACAATGCAAACCGTGTAAAAATTTCAATTTTTTGAAAAATTGGGGGCGCTCTTCAAAAAAAATTTCATATGCTTAAATGTCTGTACATCAGCCAATGAAAAGTTTGTTCCCAACCTTGGGCCACATTATTCGCATAAATAAAACTGCATCACTCGTAATTTCCCTTAATGTGTATAAATGCACAGCTTTTTGAAGTATCTTTTTCTCAAGAAAAAAACTGGTCAACAAACACTTTGGGTGTTTATGCAAACTAACCCCAATATGGTAGCTCAGACAATTAATTAGCATTTGGTTCAGTTGGGAGCATGATAGTCCTTAAGATGTGCAAAATATGCCTACAGGTATTTCTTACAAACTCTGTTCCTGTCCAAACATTATTCCTATTGAGTTTACAACAGCTCTTCTAATTAAAGGCTGCTCAGAGATTTTGAAATATTATATTTTGTTAGAATTAAAAATAGTCATCTAGATTAAAGATAGTCAACTAAAAATGCTGATTTCCCAAGTCAGAGATGTATGGATTTATCATTTTCAGCAGTAAACATTTATGTAAAGTACTAAGTCCCATAGGAGCGTGTATAACTAAAATTCTCGATCCGGAAATTTTATTACAAAAGTTATTGATTTTATATATGAAGGACTTCATTTGTAGCTTAGTGATTTCACAAATATGGACAAGCATTATGTATATGCCAAAAAACATGATTTGTTTGAAAATTGAGGCGCTCTCCTCAGGAAATCTCATGAGTCAGCCTTTAATATCAAGAAAAGCAAAGAGGTCTTGATGGTATTAATGAAACCCAGGTAGTCCAGGATACCAAAAGCCCCCAATCTTCACAATGTGGGCTCTATTATCCATAAACAAACGAGTGATACATTCACCCAAAAACAGTTTTGAATATGACAATCCCAAAACAAGTGTTCAAGCGATTTTGGATCGCTAAAACTATGCAAAATTATTAACGGACAGCGCGGGGAGGGGCGTGCGCCTCCGGGTAATTCTGCAAAATCTTGCAAAATCAGCCCATTTATGACAAGTTTAGCCATTTCAGCCCCCCCCCGGTAATTTTGACGTTTTTCCAAATCCTGGATCTGCCCTGAAGTATGTGCTAATGCAATACAAAAACCCCAAAAAAAAAAAAGTAAAAATGCAAGCTTGTAGCCATAGCGGTTATTGAGTCAATCCACAATGATCCAGTTTTGGGAAATTACACCCTCAATAAGGTCATTTGTCCACCAAAATTCCATTCCTAACATAAAAACCCCTGACCTTTCACATTCATTTTAGCCATGATCCTGAAATGTCTTGGCTTCTTAAACATTTAGGATACTTTTTATCCTCAAGTAATGGCAACATTTTTTAAGATTGCCCAATTTTCAAAATTTGATATTGGCCACGTTATGTTGGTAATTGTTAGGAAACTATACTGTGAACGAGGACTGCTAAGAAAAGTGTATTTATCATAAAATACGCGATGTTGTAATTAGAATTGGTATTCCAGATTGGACTAAGGCAGAGCTGGAAATGCTTACGTTTATGTCCGTCCATGAGGAAATAGTGCCACCTCGAGACAATCAACTCTAACTTGACTTGCCTGAACCAATAAAACAACTAATGGATGAGCGTTAGACACTAACATGGCGCTATTTCCTGGATGTTTCAACATGGAAGGCATTCCCGCAGCCGTTGAATTAGTACCTCGGGATGCCGATAATCATTATTCTAATTACAAAATCCTACTTTGTGTGTGAGACCAGACATTTTCGAGCTTAAGGGATTAGCAGCGAAACTGCGAGAGAAGGAAAAAAATGTTGGAAATGCATGTTTTTAACTCATAAAATCAGGGATAAGTGTGTACAATCCATATAACATGCTTTAATGTAGAAAAAAAACACCAAATATTGAAAAAATGAAGTATTTGGGGAAATTGGTCATACCGTTTCCGAAATCGAACCATATTCATTCAACTTTATTTTACCACTGGAGGCCCAGTTCAACCTAAGGCTGTTTTCACGAGGGGCAGTGGTTAAAACAATTACAAGGTACATACCAATGCATGTGATAAAACACAATTTAACAAGAAAATATGTACAAGGAGTAGATGAAATGTGCCTTCAATATTCTTACAATACTGAATGTTGCTGATTTTTGAAGTTTAGCATCAAGATGGTTCAAATTAATGCACTCTGTAGGATAGACTACGCTTCTTGCACTCCCGTTTGGGTTGTGGAATGTAACATTAAAACATGCTGTGAAGAAAGTTATTAATTATTGCTAGTAAATGAAAAAAAATGCCAGAAAGATATGGAGGTGCTAGGTCATTCAAAAATTTGTAAACCAAGAGAGAACAATTGTAACTTTGTCTATGAGAAAGACGTTGCCAACCAGGTGATTAAGAACTTCATGATTAGGGATCCCAGGCTACACACAGATTATACGTGCTGCCTGTCGTATAATCTGAAGACGATTTACTACTGTAGTACCACAATTCCCCAAACACATTGCAATGTCTAAGTGTGCAGGATAATGGCAATATAGAGAGTAGTTAAGATAATTCATTTGGAACAAGTGACTGGCATTTTTTTAACATTAAACATGCCTTTACAGTGATTTTTTTGCGACATTGTCAAAATACAGCTACACGGCGTCTCAAAATTTGCACTAAACAGCTGATTGTGGGTTAAACCAGTACAGGAATAAACAAAGATAAAAAATAATGTTTGGTTTGAAGGTCAAACTGATGATCATGGTGACAAGATCACGTGAAAATTGGGATATTCACCGGGAAAGGCGTCTTGATCTCAAGTCGAATTTTGTACGCACGTATAGAAATTACATAATCAGATAAAAAGTATGCCTTGTCTTTAATAAACAGATTTCCAAGCCAACCACTTGCAGGTTATGTTCGCAAATCCATGCCAAGTAACAAAAATATAAAAATAGGAATTTTGATGAATTTTTTATGTGTTGATTAGCAAATCGGTGCTAATCCCTTTAACCATTCAAAGGTATAGTTTACTACCAGTTACCAAGGCAACCGGGTAAAAATCTCAAATTGTTTGAAAATTGGGGGCGCCCTTCAAACAATGTGCTAACATTGCTTAAGTAACGCATGTGTTTAGTTCAGTCACTGCAATGCTTATGCACTTCTTGCTTGCAGGCAACACAACAAACCGTTGGAGCTTCAGGGTAGTTAATCGGAAGCCTACAGGGCATGGCAATGAACCCAGCTAGTTTAAAAGTTTAGAATCTATGTGAAAGAGGGTCAATTGGCAAACATAAGGATTTTTTGGTGCAAAATACGATTTTTTAACCTTACAAAGAACCTGACCTCATATTTCCAGAGGAGGGCACCCTCAATTTTCAAACAAATCTTTTGTTTTGCATAGCATAATGCTGTTCTTTTGTTATTAATAATCACTGTGTGAAAAAATAAGCTCAATCGATGTCCTTCATATAGAAAATCACAACTTGTTATATTAAAATTTTCGGGTCAGAATTTGTTCTACCCATTGTCCTAGTATGTTATATTATACATAATGTTCATGCATGGAACAAAATTCTATTCATCTCAGACTTTGGAAATGAGCATTTTAAGTGACTACGTTTTCTATTTGACTATTTTTAATTAATCCACCAAAAACTTATATTTTGAAATCCATGAGTCGGCTGTAAGATACTGAAAGTGCATTTCAACCGTTCGTGTGTTAATTTGTGGTCAACCACTGCTTTCTTCTAAAATAATGAAAATGCTCTGTACATTTGGCCTTAGTGTTGCTTTCTTTTCTGCTATCTGTCGTCTAGCATTAACTAACATTTGACACATAACTACACCAAGTGATGGTTGGATACTACCTAACAGGATAGCACCAAGAGTTTCATTTTCTTCGATGTAATGTGTGTCAATGTTCAGTAAAATCTGGTTTGAGAAAATGAGAATGCAAGCAAATTTATAAAGTAGAAACACATGAGTACAAATGACCATGTTATATGAATGCAAGCTCAGGCCCGTACGCAGGGGGGTGCGGTCGCCACCCCACCCCCCCAAATTCCACAAAAGGGGAAAATGGTCCACTTTTTGCTAAATTTTTGAATAAATAGGTCCAAATTTTAGAAAAACTTTAACAAGAATGTCCATTTTTTGGTGATGGGATGTTCAAAAATGTACAATTAAGGACCATTTTAGGGGCGGCTGGTCCAATTGTACCAAAAAAGGTCCACTTTTACCAAAAAAGGTCCACTTTTACCAAAAAAAGTCCACTCTTTTCAAAGTCCCGCACCCCCCCCCCCCCAAATAAATCCTGTGCACGGCCCTGTGCAAGCTCATAACAGTGCATATTTTGGAGACGCGCAAATTGCCTGTACTGGCAGCATAAGACAAGATACATGGCCTTTTCACTAAGGTCGATTAACAGGACTTGAGGAAACATAAATGTTGCAATATTGAAATTGTACTTTAGTTTTGTAAAAAAATTCTCAAAGATGTTTCGATAGTTCCAATACAGGCATGTTTTTTTAAATGAAAGGAGGGATGGCCAGATTGACTCATATCTAGTTTTCATCTTGATCGAATGACCTTGACCAAAAATACCATTTGTAAAGTTTCGTGACAGTGTTTCAATCCATTTCAATCTGATGTGAGAGCTAAAAAATGTGTGATTTTGTAAAATTAACCCCTATACATTAAATGCACATCTGTTTCTGGTCTATCTCCCAGGACTGAGTGAAGAAATGAGAGAAGAGGGGAAGAGGAAAAGTACCAATTTCAGGTGAGTCTCGTCGCTGGCCCGGCCAGTGATTTTGTGCCCATATGAGTCTTTGTTTGATGATATGCAACCTCCAGGATTTGGGGGTTAATAATTAATAGATAATGGTCCACATTTTGTTCATAAAAATCCAAACCAATCATCTTTTAGCCCTTTGAATTTCACATGATAAATCAGAAAAATAATAGCTTTCATCAGACGTACACCAATATACTTCTGGTAAAATCTGTGTTTCTATGGATGAGACTATTTGCGATCGGGCCATGGTCCTTTAATCTGCTGCTTTTTGACCAAGAAATTGCAAAAAAGAAAATAATGAAAATATCATTGCTAAGGCGATGTGATAGTTTCTAGGTTTATTATCAGTTGGTGCTTGAATGATAGGAATTCTGCATAGCAAACAGGTTCTTGCCCATTATAATGACTAGGGTATGCTGAATTAGTCCTTCAATTTCTGTTTTATTGAAATTAATCAGCATTTGGAAAGCAATTATGACTTGGCCATTCTCTTGTTAAGACCATTTCAAATGAATTGTATGCTGTTTGTATCTATCTATATAGTAATATAGTGAGAGCAAACAGAGGAGGGAAGGAAAGGACGAGGAAGGGAAAGAAAGGATGAAGAGAAGTGAGGAGGGGGAGAGAGAGATAAATATACCACACAACTTTTAGCCAGGAATAATCAAGGAATTACCAATGCATCATTCAGTTTCAAGTTCAGTGTTTAAAACCGTAATGGGCTCAAGCGCGATAATGCGAGAGGATATTAAAGACTGGAGCACAGTTCATATAAGGCCAAGAAACAAAAAGGTTTGTCTCAGAAGATTGTGTGCATTTTTTTAAAATTGGCTATATCGTGACATATTTTTTCAGGTTTTTAATCAGAAAGACTTTCTTTTAATTTTCAGAAAAAAAATGCAAATGAGAAAAGTGAATCAAAAATGACAATAAAAAAAATTTAAAAAATCCTGAATTTGTCATGTAATTATTCTATAAAAAAAATGCATTTCGTATTGCATTTTTCCAATGTTTTTCTGAGACAAACTTTTTTTTTTGGGGGGGGGGTTAATAAATACAAAACATAACTACATACATACATAATATATTATTCTCCGCGCTTATTCTAAAAAAGTCCAAGTGCCATTTACAACTAACTGCATTGGCAGATACCAATATGCTACCATAGAGAGGCAAACCAAATTAAAATTACATAAGGAAAACGATGTGTTTTTAACAAGTTTTGAAAGCATTAGAGAACCCGCTTACTAAACGACTTCAATAGGAAAAAAATACCAAATTGAAAAAAAATGAATTATTCGAGAAATTTGTTGTACTTTTGTCTTCAGCAACTTGACATGCAGTGATGGGGACTCAAAATGTACACTACATACTAATTTTGGCATGGACCAGATACAGAATAAACAATGATAATAATACAGATAAACAATGCATCAAGAATGTGGTTGTTAGCATTTAAGCTTTGGCAGGACACCAGTGCACAATATTGCACTTCTCTAGTGCAAAAAAATGAAATCATTGATTTCATCTCGAAATTAATAGCAATAGAAACATTTTGGTGTTGTTAAAAAAACTTAAAATGATGATAGAATCACCCAAAAGTCCTTTAGAGTATAAGTAAATCAGGGGGCAAGTTTGTATGTGGAAGGTGTAAAAAGTAGGTATAATTGCACTGATATCTTTATATTACCAACATTTTGGGCATGTCTTAAGGATTAAAAAGGTATATTTGTCCTATCTGTGGGTTATAGTTAAATAATATAGCTATAGCAAACAATGTCAAGGTTCCTCCGGTGTAACATTGGTCTGAATTGTTTCTGATTCTTTTTCAAAATGATCCAAATTCTTTAAATAATCCCAAAGGACTAGAAAATATAATCCTGGACTCATTTCACCATTTGGTACGTAATTAGAGGTCAAAATGTAAACAATGGTCTGCATATTCTCATTTTTTTAAATATAAAATAGACTTACATATACTATATCAAATGCAGAGCAAATATGATTTTTGTGTTATGGGTATACAAGATAATAACAATGTTGAGAGAGTTCCGTCAAAATCAGATCAGCTCTGAAAGAATGACACACGGTGACCTTGAACCATTATGAGCCTATATTCCTGAAAATGACCCATAGATAGGACAAAAACCCCCCCACCTATAGGACCGTATTCAATATGAACTCAGCCAAAAGACATGTGGTGGACAAGATGCATAACATTCCAGGACTACAATTAATTAAGCTGTCAATCGATCCTGTTTAGCGATTGCAAAGGGTCATGGACAGGTGAAATGTATTGTAGTACTGGAAGCAGTCTACTTGTCACAACATGGCTGGCTATTGAATACGGTCTTTACATTTTTATTCCTCATGACCCGAGAATAAGTTGGTGTAGATTCCAAAACAATTAGACCTCTCTTACTTGTGACCCTTGTACAAAATTTACCCCCTTATTTGGCAAAGTTCCCCATTGTTGAGTGGTACTTTGAGTGGAGTTTTTCATAATCCACTGGGCATTTAAAGAAACTTCTTCAAAAGAGGGACCCAGATTTTGTTTTATCTACGCTAATTGCCAAGGAGGAGTGGTTTGTTTTTTGGCTCCCTTCACTACCTGGGAAACCATCTTAGAAGGCAAAGAGGCCTCGATAAATAGCTCTACAAAAACTTACCAAGCTCTACCAAAAAACACAAGTAAAGCTTGCTTACTCCCAAATGTTTTTTTTATGTACAATAACGACAACAACAGAACAAAACTCCATACTTTTTTCTCTTATTATGCCCTCAACGTTTCTCACTCTTCAAAAATGTTCACTTTCCTTATTATGTAAGATGAACACTTGCTATGTAAACTAGGTCACGGGGTGGGCAGTTGTATTCAAAGGTGGATATGATGCGTGACATGGACTTCCGCAAGCCACCTAAACACGTATTTCCACCGACGAAAAACATACCCTTTAGCAGTTTTGTCGTTGTGCTACCATATACAAGTCTTTTTGTCAGTGTGTGCTACCTTAAACAAGTAAGCAATGCATTTGCGAATAATAACCCGTATTATCTTGCTTGCTTGTGTTGCGTATTCCAATACAATATTTTGTGATTTTGATCTCGAGTACATCACAATTCGGGTTACGAAAAAAATCCCCTTTTTTCCTATTTGCTGTTTTTGACACCCTAATCAATGTATGGCGGAAATCGCTGTTGGAAAAAAAGCACTCTTACATGTTTTCTTGTTCACGCATTCTATCCAGTCCTTGGAATCCAAGTGCCCCCGGGTTAAGGAAGGGGGGGAGGGGATGCTACGAGAGATTTCACATATCAGGGTTCCGAAAATATTGAAAACTTCTGAGTTTTGCATTGAGTAGAGCTTTCCATCAAAAATACCCCCACCTGAAAGGACTAAGTGAGAATATATTTCTTTGGTACCAAAAAGTGGAAATTCTAATTTTGTATGGAGCAAATACTTATCTAGCCTGTTTTATATTGAAAATATGAGCACATAAAAAGCACGATTGTGTTTGCACTTTCAAAGATTTCTGTAGCCAATACAGGTAGGAATAGATTGAGGGTATAATGCTATGAAATTAAACCTACAAATGACACAATATGGATGCACCAAAATCTCTGGTGCACCTTATAATACTTGATGTTATTTACATACCTTTCCTGTGAATTGCCAACCGGCACCGGCTTGTGCTCGCCACACTTCTGTCCAATGCACGCATTTGGCTTTGATGAAGAGAACCTGGTATAATTGGAAGTTGGTGTTATGGAAGCATATCTTCCACAATTTCATTAAATTGGTTATGGAAGACGGTTGCATGCATTTGTCTTTTGTATATTTGTAAGTGACATGCTATAAGCAACAAAAATAAATAGTTTTGCGTTTCTCTAATCAATGTGTCGAGTAAATCAGTTTTGAAATTAATGATGAGTTATAATATTATGGTAGTCTATTATTATTTTAATCTTTTCATGCTTTTTTGTACTAGTCGGGTCGTTGTTTTCCTCTGTCTCCTTCCGATCCCCTGTCCGCTTGTGGGATCGTACCTGGTTACTTCCCTGCTCCTACATCCCTCGTCGGTTTTTTTTGCCTATGCTCCTCTTCCATTCTCCGGTTTCGGTTCTCCTAGTTTGTTCGCCACTCTGTAAGTACCTGGTCACCTATTTTCCTTTTTTCTGTCGTTCCTTTCAACTCCTTCTCCCCTGGCTCTCCGCCCCCCCTTACCCTACCTTCCCCGATTATTAATTCCCTTCCTCTTACTCCATCTCCGGTGCCTGTTTCTTTTGGTCGTTTAGCCTTTTGCTTTCTTATGTGCGGCTGCAAAGTGTTTTGGTTACATGACTAATGTAAAACAAAAATGAAATACAAACTGCATTTTCAAGCTTACAGGGACATTTTGTTTTTGAAATATTTCAAAAATTATGTAATTTTTAATTGTTACCATGGGGCGCACGTGTGGCGCAACGGATAAGCGAAGACTCATGTCTGAAGTTCGTGAGTTCGCGCCCCGTGAAGTCAACGTGTTTGTGTCCCGGGGCAAGTACTTAGTCTCAATTGCCTGGTTCACCCAAGCGAAATTATGGGGAGGTTATGGGGGATATACAATCTAAGTGTGATAGAGTTGTGTGCCAAGCCAGCAGCCACCTAGATGAGCGAAATGATTGTGACGATTTCCTGATGGCAGCTGGGAATAATCATTGGCAATTCGCGCCTTGAGCACCCGACCTGGTGGATATGTGCGCGTTATTAATCGACATAGTATTATAGTTACTTTTATGCACCAATTAAAATAGCAAAATTTTGTGTTATGGCTTGAGAAGTTTTAGGGCAAGAGACCAGCTGTATGACTCATGCCAAATCGTTCTCTCTTATTGTTAGAACAATTTCAAGCGCGCTGGCGACACAAATTTCGACAAACTGATATTTAAGGACATGCAAGAGCTTATTACCTCCGCAAAAAATCAGAAAATTCCACTGCAGGAATCTTACAATATAGCTTTCAAAGGATTTGAGTGGATGTTAATTGTTATATGCCATTCCCCTAGAGATCGGTATAAAGCTAGAATTTGTGTTTGCTAAATTTAAATTTTGTTAAAATGTATGCAGGAGGTAGTTAGTGGAATTAAATGATCCAAACTCGGCTGGCAAAATGGTGTTGCTGTTGATATTTTTTTGTTTTATTAGGGTTTTGCTAATGACTTTCTCATCTCAGCTGTGAGATCAGTAGAATATAAATGATTGTATCTAATTATTGCCTGCCTTTAGCAATGGTTGATGTTGATGAGTAGTGTCACTTTTTGTTTATCATCATTCGGCGGTCTGGATGCATGCATGTTTAGCTCACAAAATGTAAAATTTCCAATTTCAATTCAACTTGGGACCCAAGAATCTCATATGAAAGAACCTTAAGGTCTTATAGTTACAGGTAGTAGGTACAAAGGGAAAAAGAAAGAGTGAGCCATATCTCCCGTGTAAATGACCTATAACATTTGCTATTTGGTCAACTCCCTTTGGTGACGAGCAGTACAGGGATATGTGGAAGAGGTCAAAGTTCATGCGGAACAAAACTCTCAATATTCAATGAGCATATAGTTTATATGCATGTATGCCATACAAATAGAAGTTAATTGCAGCTCTCAAACCTATTCCCTCTTAAAAATAAAAGATTAATTCAGTGTTCATGGGTGCATCCATTTTGACTTTTGATGACTTAGCCCGGGCCCCCAAAGAGTGCCGGTGAAACAGTCATACAGTGTCCTACATTGAAATTCATGTAAACACTAACACATTTTATGTGATGGTGAATTGCGGTTATTCAAGACTTCCATGTGTATTTAAAAGGGACACATTTCAGACGTTAGTTATAGTTGCACATCACCAAATAAATTGCCATGGTTTATGTACCAAAATGGCCCTAATTAAAAACGTAAAGTTTCATTTTTTAATGAAGGCGACTCCGTGCTTAAATTATGCAATTACTTGGACTGCTAGACATCTGTATCCCTTCAGCAAGATATTCATAAGTGACCCACCCCCTTTTCGAGCTAATGATAGACTAAGGGTAAACAAGTTGTGATCCCCTCTGAAACTGGGGCTTCTAGTCAAATATTCCTATGGGTGGGTGTAAAATTATTACTGAATTAATCAGTAGAAAGCTTCACATTTTTTTTGTTTGTTATTGTTCTGATTTGTATTTTAAAATAAGAATTAGATGTTTGATGTGAACAGGTGCTTCATAATATAGGAAGCGTGCATGGTCGCTTTGCTGGTGGTAAAAGCAACTATAGTCCGGAGGGAGCCATAGTATCCTCTCCATAGAAGATAACAGAATAAAGCGTGAACTAAATGTTGCGTGAATGAAGAGTTAACTGAATTGAGTGCCCTATTCCTTAAATTGGCCCTACATCAGGAGCGTAACAAGACCTGAGCCTCCGAGGGGGCAAGACTAAAGTTTCCCAATTTTTTTTCAGTTGAGCGCGTCACTCGAAGGGGAGACCAATAGTTTTGTGTCAGGCAGGTCAAAAGGCGGAGGTGACACGGGCCATCCCGGGGCTCGCTTTGCCTCCATGGCCCAGTTGAGGATCGCGTTTTCCCTTCGCCGTCCCCTGGATGAGGCGAGGGCCCTGATGCCGTCACCTTTATTATCTATTTTCCCTTTCCTTCCTTTTATGATCTTGGTCACGTATCCGTCCCTCTTTATATATATTTCCCCCCTTTGTATTTTTTTCCTTCCCACATTCGGGCTCTCTTTTCCCTTTCCTCCCCCTTCCTTTCCTTCTCTTTTAGAAGACTAGTAATGATATCGAGACGCCTTCCAGAAGAAGCAAAGAAGTTGGAGCAAAAGGGGTCTTCTTGACCTAATGATGCGTACGATACAGTGTATTGTGACGAGGCCTCTACTCAAGCTACTCAAAATCTTCCCTGAGTTCAAGCTTGTCAAGTTCTATTATGCTGATCATCCAAGACCGATCTTTCGTCTGGAGAATTCAATGGGCAAGCAGTAGTAAGCGAAAACTTCGGAATGGTGTCCACAAGGTTCTGTCATGGCACGTATCTTCAACATCTACGTATCAGATATGCACCCCCCCCCCCCCCCCCCACACCAAAACCCCCCCTCCCCAACCCCAACACCCAACCCCCAAACACCACAAACCCCAAAACAAAACATGACCTCCCCCCCACCCCCACACCCACCCCCCCCCCTAAGGGAGATTGTTCCACACAGTACTCCTACGCAGACGACACGCCACTTGGAATAGCTGGGACTCCTTGATTTCCTTAGAAACAGTGCTGCAGAAAGTACCTAATCACTGTAAGCCAATTCTTCCACCGGTGGCACTTGAAACTCAGCAAACCCAAGACCGTTCAGCTCTGTTTTCCACTGGGCAAATCGAGCGCAAAAGAGAAACTAAAACATCACTCAGATGGAGAAAAAAACTGTCACATGACCAACACCGAGTACCTTGGTCACAATGGACCGGCGCCTTACTTTCAATCACCACAACAAAGGCAGTCGATGACCAAGAGCAGTGCTAGTGTCAACCTCATCAGAAGGCTCGCAGGAACTGGATGGGTCCTTTGACACCTTACATACATCAACTGTTGCCTTGGCATACTCCACTGCTGATACGCTGCACCAGTATGGCGTCACGCAGTACATTCAAACAAGATGTGTCGTTATGATGATGCAAAGACTTGTTCAGTGGTTGCCTTTTGAAAGGCTGTAGAATATCTTCCTATTCTATCTGGCATAGCTCATGCAAATCTTAGGAGGAAACTTCAGACGATCAAGGCGCCAAGAAATGTGATGAACCTGGTAGTTCTAATCCCAACACCAACACCTTTGAGGCTCAGAGAATTCCACGAATCACTTTGCTACCCAATTCCATGACACTGCAGTCACAGTATCACTATCGATCATCGTGGAATCAATGACAAGATGGTTTGAGCAATGGTCAGCCTCTACAGAGAACCTAAAGAGTTTGTGGAACAGACCATCTAGCAAACTCAAAGGCTGTGACCTTGATAGGAACGCATGGGGGTCAACACAAACAGACTCAGAACTGGCGTTGGTCGTACAAAAGAACTTCCTTAACAAGATCGGAGTAGAACCATCACCAAAACTGCAATTGTGGAGAACCACAAACAAGTAGCAACATCATAGATGACTGTGAGGTTAACAAGTCACGAGGAATTCCAGGCCTGATCAACCTGGATGATGAAACTATAGCTGGGTAAAGCAGGATTATTCCCACTGTGATTTTTGACGTGCCCAAGAACAGACCTGGCTCTTTATCCATCTATGTCACTGATTGCTCGCCCCTTCGTTCGTCCCCATGTTTTAGCTCTCTTTCCCCATTTTAGTTGTCCGGGGGAATTCTGCCCCCCCCCCCCGCTGGTACGCCACTGGCCGGACTGCGAGTACGACGGACTGTAATTACTTCTAAACCAGCACTCTTGGTGGGCCTAGGCTAGTCATCAAAATTTCAAAAGGGATTTCGCCTATAAAATACCAAATTAATTACTTTTAATTTTGAAAAGGGAATTGAGTTAAGAGATTAGAAATACTCATGGGAGTATTATATGTTATATATAAACATAAGCTTTCTCGCAGTTTAGTTCCCCTTTAAGCTTTGCTAAAGCCTCCCCCTTCCCTACCAATCAATGTTGAGCATTGTCAGATGCACTGTAACACAATTTCAGGTGTCAACTTTGTTCCGGGGGAGAGGACGATTTTATCGTATGGCAAGAAAAGTGTGCCAACACTTTTGTCCAAGATTGCAGTCCTTAATTCTGTTTGACTGTATGACCGTATGGCCGTGTTTTCAAAGGTTAAAGTTTCTCATTCGAGAAATAAAGGTCCAATTGCTACAGAAATTGTGTCATAGATGCCCCTTGGAGGTCAAGGGTCACATACCAAGGTCAAATGTCATGCAAGGTCAAGTTATAAAATGAGCTGAAAACATCCAAAAATTCGAAAAGTAAAAGTTCAATAGCTACAAAACATGGATCACAGGTGTCCCTTGCTAACCTTCGTATGATGGGGTCAAGGCTCACATACCAAGGTCAAAGGTTATGTGAGGTCAAGTTGTAAAATAGGCTGAGAACAACAAATTGGCTTCATTTGAGAAAAGTCCAATAGCTACAGAACTATAACAGGATTATAATGCCCCTTGGGAACCTTCATAAGATAATGAGGTCAAAGGTCACATACCAAGGTCAAAGGTCATGAGATAAAGGTTATAAAATGGGCTAAAACATCAAATTGGCCTCATTCAAGAAGAAAAAGTCAAATTGTTACAGAACTTGGGACATATATGCCCCTTGGGGACCTTTATATGATAATGTAGTCAAGGGTCGCATATCAAGGTTAAAGGTCATCTGAGGTCAAGTTAATGGGCTGAAAATATCAAATTGGCATTTTTTGAAAGGTTGAAGTCCACCAATTGCAACCAATTATCACTTAGGCCTTGCATGCAATAGGGAACATTCATATGATAATAAGGTCCAGGGTCAATTGCAAAGGTCAAAGGTCATCTGAGGTCAAGTTATAAAAGAGGAGTAATGGGAAAGGTGGACCCGCGAAAGCAAACAACACTTGTGGTTCGAGAACCACTTGCGCTGAAGAGCGCCCCCAATTTTCCAAATATTTGAGATTTTTGCACCATTGTATTGGTAATTGGCTAGTAAACTATACCTGTGAATGGTAGAGCTCAAAATTCACTATGCGAAAGAATTTTGTAATTAGAATAATTAATATCGGAGATCTCCGATAATAATTCAATGGCTGCTGGAAACGTCCTTCCAATACTGAATATCCTTGAAATTTCGCCATGTATGTGTCTACGCTCATCCATTAGTTCCGTCAGTTCAGGCAAGTCAAGTTAGAGGTCATTTTCTTGAGGTGCACTATTTTATCATGGACGGACATAAACTTAGCCTTTCCAGCTCTGCTGTTAAGTATATGCAATCAGGATTCTCAATTCTAATTACAAAATCACTTATGATAAATCCGCATTTTTTAGCATTATCGTCAACAGGTATAATTTGCTAGACAATTAACAACACAACTGTGCAAAAATATCAAATTTTGAAAATTGAGGGCACTCTTCCAAAATGTGCTGTCATTGCTTTAAAATATTAGGTTTTTTCAGAAGATCTTGATACTGTCAGCCTGCCAATCATGGAAATTACAAGGGTTGACCAGCATCCTGGTGAGAAATCAGCACCTGATAAAATTCACCACCCAGCATGGACTATTTGAATAGAAGCACCGGCCAATTTTTTCCCTGCAGAAAGAGATATGTATTCGGCCTGAAAAATTTAAATAGAGTGATTTGAATATGCTCCGCAGAACCCTAACAATAATTATAGCTGAAAATTTCAGCCATGCATTTTAGGCAAATCCAAGCTTTTTTCGAGGGGTCAGCTTAGGTATGTGACCCACTGTCACTAATTCAAACAATACCCTGGCAGTGGTGGGGTGTTAATTAGAGGTGTGAAGCAACAAGGTATAGTGTAAATGCCATTGAATAGCCCCTCATTAAATTTTTTTATTTTTTAAATCTTGTTCCAAGAAGACACTGGCCCAAGGCTCACTTGTGGTGTAAACAAAGTGACCACTGAGACCCCTATGTGAACTTGACCCCATTTTGTGAAAATCTTTAAAAACTAACATTTCTGTGGCACATCATATGCTATGGCCACCAAGTTACTCAAAACAACCACTGGCCAAGACTTATGTGGGATGTACATACCATTGACCCTTTGATGACCATATATGACCACTTATGACCTCATTTAACAACACCCCCTGTTGTCCATCAAAGGCCTAGAAATGATGGTCTAAACTGTTACGAGTGGTCATCACAAATCACAATGATCATGCCATGCCTGCTCACACTTTGCATGGGCGGTGCCACGGGGGGGCATTGGGGGGCCTTTTCTTCTTCCCTAGTCCCCCCCCCCCCCCCCGGCCGAACGAAAAATGAGGAATTCTTGGCAAAATTTTGCAATTTGGGCCACATTCACAATTCAGTGATTTTTGCCCTCCTCCCCCCGTTTCCTCCTCCCCTCCCCCCCAGAAAAAGAGCCCCGTGGAAGGGCCGCCACGCAACTCTTTGGTGGCTTAGCTGTGATGCTTTGGCCTGCGGACGCATCCAGGACTGGAAAAAAATGCCAAATTTCCTTCCCGGGAACACAATCAAAATTTCCCTTCAATGTGATTGCCAAATTTCCCTAATACTCTTATGTATTTCTTTATTTACATGACGAAATTTCCGCCAAATAGTACAGATTCCCTGGAACCAGGTTTCCGCAAGTTCCCCGCACGTTTTTCCAGACGTGGTCCGCATCGTTTGTAGAGTATGTGTGATTTTGTGGAACCAATCCGTAATAATGTATGAACCCCTTACAAGTTCAACCGCAAACGCTTTTTTGAAAACAAATTTTGTGTACAGAGAACAATATGTCTCAATTATCCCAGGATTCAACATAACTCTCTCTTCATATTGAAATGAAAAAATCCCAATGTAAAACATATTTGGGGGGCAGTTTTGCTTTGGAGGTTGTAATTGGTGCCCTTGTGGCATACTCACATGAGAGAAGTGATAATGGAAGAAAAAATTATTGGCAAATTATTTTCACTTATTAACGGTGGCATTCATATGCCAGCACCTTCTGTTTATTCATTGCCTCACTAGATATCCTTAAAAACATTCATCAAATTTCAGTTGAACTCCCCGACCCCCTTGCGGTTTTGTGTTATGAGCAAATACTTGTTTTCCCACGTTCCCATAGACCACTCATGCTAAAATTCTGTCAGTTTACGGACAAAAAAATACAAAATTGCGAATTTCGTACAGAAAATACAACCGATTCGCACTAAGATTACTACACAATGGATTGTAATGTTGACGGTTCATATGATATAAAAATCTCAACTTTTGTTAGGTAGTCTGGGGAAAGAGTCGTCGGATCACGGAATGCCCCTTAAGTGTGGATAATGTTACAGACTGTCCCAATAAAAACTATACAATCAAACTAAAATTATAAAAATCTAAACTGTGCATTTTTTTGTCAGATATTCCCGACTTTATTTGTTTGACAATCTAACTTACATCCTCGCTTTTATTCCATCCAATTGGATGGACCCTACGCCGCGCGGAAATATGTCATTGAACACAAAGGATCATACCACTGGAGCCAGTTTCACCTTAGGTCAAGGAAACTAAGGTATAAGGCGTTTAGCTCATTTGTGGATTAAACACCTTTCCAAACAAATAATATTGTACGGATCAGAGCAGGGGTAGGAGAGAAAGAAAGCTCTTCCCTAAGTGCATTACGCACGCCGATTATCCCAATTATATCATTGGCAACTCATTGTGGTGGGGGGGGGGGTTTAAAGCATAGACCAACAAAAGGCGCTTCTCGGCAGGGAGTACTCTTTCATGTTCCAGATCATCGCCGCAGAAGCTGGGCACGCTCTTTTTAAACAAGATATGACCTGTGCGCCGAAAGGATATCCCCGATGCGCAGTGGTTGTTTTACATGTGGCGCCGAAAACTAAGAGATTGAGTCGATTAGAGCCGAAATTCCGACTTTTTTTCGCCAAAAATCGAGATAGTCATGTTCTAAATGAGTTACATTGATTTTAGTTTTTGAAAACTTACTGTTTTGAAACGCCTGTTTTCTAAAGTAGGATATTTTGGAGCGACATCTAACGAATTGGTAAGAACAATGCCGTCCGGTACCCTAAACCATGACACCAACCTTGACAGTGCCGAGTTGCCCGTTTTCCCTCAATTTGTTCCCGAAGTTGGTCCATTGTTCCGCACAGAATTGTAATGTTACGTTTAAGCAATAATTGTAAAAATGTGCATTTTGTTATAAAAGCATCAATTTGGCAAGAGAGGTAGAGAATTAAATTTGGGAGAACAATTGGATATGGAACCACCTGCACGGGTCAATTCAATTTCACTAAGTCCAAAAAGGTCAATGGAGGTCAAATATGAAAACATGCGGAATAAGGTTGCATACCTCTAACACATTATAAACATTCTCATGGATCTACCTGTGACATACATTTCGACTTAAGTCCTGACTCAGCAGAGATTTCTGAATATAATTTTTTATATATTAATTAATAATAGTCAACTAGAACTAAATAGAGTCACCTAAAATGCTCATTCCAATTTTAGATGAATCGAATTTTCGTTGTTGAATGGCAGTATGGCCAAACACATTTATGTGTATATAACCGTGCCATAGGATACTGTGTCAACAAAATTTCCGGAATCCGACTTTTTAAAAAACAAAGATGTGATTTCATATGAAGGACTTCGATTTGAGCTTAGCTATTTCACACAGTTTAGTGTAATGGACAAGCATTTATGTACTGCAAAAACACAATTTGTTTTGAAATTGATGGCGTCCCTCATCGGAAATCTCTTAGTCGGCCTTTAATCAAATACACTCTTCTCATTTAAAGGGACACAGCTTTTTATGAGGATACAAAAATTGTATAACTTTTGCGCGTTTGTTGGTAGATTATCCAACCGAGGACTTTCGTAGGTTTATTGACAAGAGAAAAGGAAAACAAACACTAGTTTTGAACTCCCCTGCTCCCCTGCTGTCCTGATCGCCCCCATAACGCATACTCGGATATCTGTCATGCACACAGAATACAAAGCATATTATTACATGAAGCATGGCTTTTAATAACGGCTTATTGTCCCTGCCAAGGTTTGATTTAATATATTGGTAAAATTGTTTAAAAAAACGGGAGGTGCTATTTTGCTGGAAAAGTTACCTCTTATCTCTTTAAGCTTATAACATTAACATAACCTGAACATTTCATTGAAGAGATATAGGGACATAGCTCACTGGTGATACATTTCGGTGAATTGTTTGAAATGCTACAAGTCATATCACATTTTAATTAATCCACCAAAAGCCACAAAATTGGCACAATCGATTTCTATTGCTCCATTGACAACTGTGAATTTATTCATCGGATAATATTTCCTAAAACATGAATACTATTAAATAGATTTTGATTAGGCCTACATGGCAAAGACAACGTAACTAAAACCTACTAGATCAATGTTTAATACTGAACGCTTTGCATCACATTGCTCGATGTACATTACAATGCTGTGTAAATATGGGCGATGTGACGTCCCAGTTTAACCAATACTTTGTAACGGATCATGTGCTTAAAAAAAACATGTATTTTTCTCTGAAGTGAAAATCGGCTATCGCCAAGGTCTCAATTTATTTCACCAAAATGTGCCAACTTCAGGTACAAAAATTAAAACGCTGGCAACTACGGACACTGTGAAGTTTGGTGTCCATTGTTTAGATACGGCGTTTGTCTTCCCCATTCAACTATATTTTGGTATCCAAATATACTTTAAGAATACGGCGCTACAAAACCTTCAAGTTTTTAAAAGCCAAATTACAGTGAAAACTAGACTCTATGTACATTTCTTAGAACATGCTATCGCAAACTTTCTAATACTGACACAATGAATCTGAAATGATCTTTTGTTTACTGGAAGATTGATGACGGTGACGTGGTCCCACCATGTCTAAAAATCCTCAATACTATTATTAATTGTAACATTTATGCCAGTTTCAATGCTTTTAATAAAGAAATGCACACTTCTTACATATATGTCGCTATCTGCTTAACTCTGTACATCGATGCAATGTTGATGGCACAGGCGATCAGCATCAATATCGCTCTCGTGTTTGTATTGTGTCCAAACAATAGTTTACGACCATTAGTTTTTATTTTACGGGGCGTCGATGAGCATATGTTAAGGGATTTGGGAAGAGCTTTTCTCCTTCTCGGTTTCCTACCCACCTCCATGATCAGAGTGAATGTATTATCATGCATTGACTAATCATATATTATTTTTTCCATTCAGTGAAAGCACCAGAATTATTCATTTTTTTGGTGACAATGCGGGATTACTCATCAGTGGGACCTTGACTACCTCAGGAATGTCATGAAAAATTTGGATTTGACTGCTGAAACTTAATGTACCAGTCTACAAGTCTGTTGAGGGACAATGGTGGACAACTTCTATGTTGATGACAACTTACCCTCCCCTATTCCCCACTAAGCCTCCAAGATGCCAGGGATGAATATATGAAGAAAGCAGTGTTCAACAAAGAGGCAATAAATAAGGATGGTTGTGTCAAAAGGTCTCAGGTTACTTTCAACAAGGGTGTTTTTATGGTTTCTACCTTCTGCTGAAACCGGGAGTAAGCGGCACAACAGACTGTTTGGAATTGAAATTTTCCCCCAATGCTACAACGTAATTTATTAGCAATTGCGACATTTAAGTTATAATAAATTATGTTATATCACAAAAGCAGCCTTTATACTACATTTTTATTTTAATTTTCAATAAAGAATGCCTTGAAGGTGATCTTCAATGCCAACTTTGTTGATATCAGCATAGCCGAAATTGGCCCAACAGATTTTCAACTGTCTCAGATAAATCCATAACTCCTGACAGACCCCCCAAATTAACAACAACAAAAAAAACAACAACTAAAATCTCATGAAAGCTGGACCACTCCTAAAGAAATCAGTAAAACTCCAGTTGAGATGAACTTAAATTTTTTGTGCCAAAAATTACTCTTGATTGTATATTTTTGTTTTTTGGGACGTCTGTATATGCAATTCCATTACACAGCTACTTTCAAGTGTGGCAACAAGAGATTTCACATATCAGGTTCCCTAAAACAATCAAAGATCCGATTTTTGGCCGCTGATGTAAAGCTTTCTTATAAAAATAACCCCATCTGAAGGATAAGCTGAAACTGTTTTTTCTTTGGTAACAAAAATTGTGAAATGACTAAAGTCGTATAGGAACAAGTACGAAATTCGCCTGTTTACATTGAAATATAAGGCAAATCAGAATCACCTTTTTTCTCGCTTTTAATATTTATGTCGCCAAATACAAGGTAACGAAATCTAATTGAGTGTTTTAGTCTATATGAATTACTATTATGTACCATATTTGGGTGCCTCAAAATCTCCTTTTGCAACTTTAATTAGGGGAAATGACCAAATATTTTAAAAATGAGGGGATATTTGAGAAAATTTTCATAGCCTCTTCTGCAATTGACATGTCAGTGATGGCAATCAATTTTAACTAAAGAACTGATTGTGCTGCACATCGAAGAAATACAAACACAAAATTATAACGGATGGAAGTCAACTGTACAGGTCATGATGCACAATCATGGACGTATGCAGATTTATGTTGGGAGGTGCGTAAAAGTGGACCTTTTTTTGTCAACAGTAGACATGGAAGAATTACTATCCCGTGAAACGGGGCATAGTATTCTGCTTACCGTTTTGTTCCTAATAAACTCCACCGGGGGCGGTGCATTTGTCAAAGGAGGGCGTTTATTACAGTCAAACTGGAAAGTCAAAAATCCCTGCAAAAATCACATTACGCAACGCTTATGTTCGCTGATTACCAATAATAGTCCAGCAGGCGGACCGGATTTTGGCATGAGATCAAATCGCTGATAGGTATTTTTTTTCAGCTGGATTATATTTACCTCAAGGTGTACTACCTGGACAAGGTGGGTGTAAATTGCAACCCTTGGGCATTTGAGATCCAAGATGGCCGCGGCCATTGAGCTGTTAAACACTAAAAAATTGGATTTTAACACAGACAGGCCAACCCAAAAATGCAAGTTAATTAGTGTTAATGTGCTAATTGTGTTTGTTTTGGGTAGAAACTTAAAATGCCAGATGTATTTTAGAGTCCACGCCTGAAATTAGTGAATCCAAGATGGCCGCCATTTGAAGTATAATCACAAAATGCACTTTTCATTGAGATGCAACAAAAAACAGCCTAAAATGCAAGGTGACTGTTATTTCCCTTGCCATAATATGTATGGAATAACATACTAAATTGTCACATGTGGCCTACTACAAGATATTCCAAGCTGGCCGCCGCTGAAATTTTTTAAGGCGGCTGATTTCGTAAAATACTTACCTCCAACCATATAACAAAGGCAAGACATTTCTCACACTTTACTCCCTTGGGTTGTATTATTAAGCACTCGAACACTATAAGTCCTAGTATAAGCCTTGCTGTGATTGAGAAAGTACCTGTGTGAAAGCAACTATATCCGGCGGGAGGGCCATATCTGGCTCCATAGACGAAACGGAATAAGCCGGCGAAACTACTGTTGCGTGAATAGTCAACTGAATTGAGTGCGCCACTATTCCTTACTGTTGTAGCCGTACTGTGAATACGCCGGACTATAATTACTTTCTACACCGGTACTACTCGTTGGTTGGTCAAATTTGATAGCCAACTCGATTCAAGGGCACACCTTATACATACATTTGGTCCAGTTTCTCATTCTTGTCCATTTTCTTCTTCCGCTTGGTTTTACTGTGTTTTTTTGTCCCTCATTTCAACTCCGCTTCTCCATGGCATAAACAAAAGATTGAACAATCTATTTTGCAGAGACCCATCCACAACTACCCTTTTTTCGTGATCCACATGGTGCCTCACCTCCACATGAGCACTTAATCAACTTCAATAATTCATTAGGAGCTAATGGCACATCATTGGGCACTATGAACTGGCACAGAGACTGGCCTTCTCGTACCCTCCCTGCTGATTGGATCAGTTTCAGGTGTCATTTCAACATCCATCCATAAGAGGGGGGCGTGGGGCCGCGGGCTGGGCCCGGAGGGCGGGCCGGGAAGGCCCCGGCCGGCTGGGGGAAGGAGAGGAAAAAGGGGGGTGGGAGGTGGCAGTATGGCAGAGTAAGAGCGGCGCGGGCATGGGGAAATGCATTTGGGGGGCTACCGGAAGATGTGCACAGGCCACATTTTCCTCGAAGGCTTCATTATAGAGGAGAGCTTGACCCCAGGGTCAAACCATCACGTTTACCCACTCACTACATCAAATGTTTTGACAGACCTTTGGTATTTAGTATGGGCCCTCTATATCAAGCTATGTAGAAGTACTCTCTCAAATTTGTGTGTCCCCCTTTTTCAATAGTGGGGCAATTTAAGTGTAACCAGGGGTCAAATTTTTTAAATGCGCCAATCATGTTGACATGTTGCCATATTTGTCCCGTCTAGTCATAAGGGTTTCCAAGACAAAAAAAAAAAAATGTAGAGTTTGTACCACTATGACAACATTCTTTGGGAGTTATAGGGGTACACATTGGTTTACATAAAGGTCAATTTCTATTTGTACAGGGGTCAAACTCAGATAGTTTCCCTATTTTTGGTAAAATTTAAGAAGTTGTTCATCTAGCTTAATGTTCAAAATAAGGAATATTTTGTATCATCTGCATGCACAGTTACCATAGAAACAAAATAGTTCATAGGGCAACATAATCCCCTTGGTGTTGCACTTCTTTGACCCTTATCTCCGTAAGTAAGTCATTTAACATAATAAAAACTATACCTTTAGGTCCTCTTACCTCAGCAATAATTTGCAGTATTTACGATATATCAGATTAAGCTTTTAGTTAACCCCTGTACAAACTGAGATTGACCTTCTTTACCATTTTTGTCCTTTTTACCCTATAACCCAAAACCATGGTCGTAGGTGGTATAAACTATACAGTTTTTGGAATCCTTATACTATGCGGATCCAATATAGCAACATTTCAAACATTATGTAGCATGTTGGCCCTGTGTAAACTTAAATTGCCCCTATTGTAAAAAGTGATAATTTGAGAGTAAGCTAAACAAAACCTACCTAGCATTGAGTAGAGGGTCCATACTAACTACCAAAGGTGTTAAAGATACATGATTAGATTTCCATAAAAAAAAAAAACGAAAGAACGCCCCCGATTTTTTCGAACCCGGGTTTTTTTGCATATTGGAACTTTCCAATTAGCTAGTTCACACCTAAAGTGAATCAGCCGAATACGCCCGTCTTTATTAATAATATGAGATTTTTACTTCTGGCTGTCGTGCACGGACATAAAGATCATGGCACGGGTGTTCTATGGGTACCATTAATATAGTCATGCAAGTTCAAAACAAGGGTTGCCGTTTTCTTTTGTCTTGTTTGTTCCAATAACCTTCGACGTTCTTGGTATTTTCCTGCAATCGATTCGTGCAATTTTGAGAGAAATTCGTATCCTAAAAATCTCCTACTGATCACTTAAACCTTTTCTGTAGTGGATGGTAAACAGACTCCTTAAATAAGGCCCCTATGATTCTGGCTCCTGCTCTATTAGTGTGTGGCCGAGACAAATAGTTTTAAGGTGAGAAGCTTGTACCCTTCGACTACTTTAGATGTCCATACTTTTCTGTGTCTTGCCTCCGACAGCACTGACATCCAGATTGCCCATAGCAATGGCAAAAGTGAAGGATGTTGCCTGCCTCATGGACCATCTCTTGAATCACGAAGAAGTAACCCCAGGCTGTTATGAACACTTGTTTACCTCGTAATACTTTCCAGGCTCCAGCCCTTGGCTAATGCCAGTATAATTGTGCTACGTTACGTCACAACCACTCGTACCATAGGCCAGCCAGTAATCTGGGCATGTTCAAGAGTCCTTTTGTCCGGTTGCTTGTTATCAATCAGGAGGCGCCCCTGCACAGGTGGATGTCCATCATGACCGTGCCCTGTAAATATCACCTGTGATAACAAATGCAACAACAACACAAACACGTCTGTGCCATCTGCAACTACAAGGTGAAGATTGGCGCCCACACTTGCAACCTGCTGTACAAGAAGGGTATTTCCTGGGCGCCCACACTTGCACCTGCTGTACAAGAAGGGTATCCGCCTCCTCGTGAGTTGGAAGACATATCCTTGGTCCATCTGATGTGTCAACAGCCCATGTACTAGTTTTCCTTGTATAGATAGCTGGCGAAGATACGATCTTAGAACCCTCTTTGCGGACGGAGATAGCTATAACATGCGCTTCATCCAAGATTACCGTTGTTGATCTCTAACTCCGGGATGACGACCCTGGGACGTCCTAAAACGGCTGGACTATATGTGCGGTCCATTCAAGATTCCTAAGTTCGCGCCCTTCAGTTCTTCATTTTGTGGCTTCAATTTCTTTGACCCCTACTTTCACAAACTCAAAAGTTTTGGCTCGAGTGCTGAAATTTTTGGAAATTTTGCCAGTTTCTTCAGCTACACAACCCCGAAATTCAGTTTCCTATAAAGTCCATAAAATTGGTAAACAGATGAGTTCCGAAGCCCCTCTTTCGACAAAAATTCCAGTTCTCTAGCCCCAAGTTCGCCACCTCACACTATTCTCATGGTCTAGTGGTTCGGGACTTCTATCTAGTACGTACTGGCAGGTCAACGTTCGAACCTGCTGTAGTACGTTGTATTTTGAGTGTTTTTCCAGAACTATGCATGCTCAGTCAATTGTTAGTTGGTCATTTGGAGCATTCCGTGACCTTGAAAGTAGAGCAACATTTCTCAGTGTATTGTCACAACTTCACGTAAATCATAAAAGTACATAATAAGCAAGGATAAACATATACAAAAATGTATTTTGATGCCCGTTCTGTGCAACTGCATTATTTTTAGTGTTTTATAGCACACAGCGGCCAGCTTGGATTTTTCTAATTGCCTAAGGGTGCATTTACATCATCTAATTATATTGTAGACCTATAGAGCATACCAATCAGAGGAGAAAATGTTAACATGTATTTTGGTGTTTGATTTCTGTGAAAAGTGCTTTTTTGTTTTTTTCTGCTGTAAAATGGCGTCCACTTGGATTCATCAAGTTAATCAGCGTGGCATTCCAAGGTACATTATAAGTTTACATGTTCCTACCTCAAACATGAGTATAAAAAAAACAATACCCCAAAGCAATTTGGGGGTGGTGCTTTGTCCATGGAAACGGAATTTTTAGATATTTTACAGTGAAATGGCGGCCATCTTGGAATTTCTCCAAATTGCCGCAAGGGTGGGCCATTTTACACCCACTGATTCCCATTATATACCTTTCAAAGAGTTATAATCAGCTGAAAAAAAACTTTATCAGCTATTTTCATCTACTCCTCCTCCGCTGCTAGACTATAATACAACGGAATAAGCAGGGGGACGCTGTTTTCGCACCTATCCTGAAGTCAAAGTTCCATACAATTAAATTATTAAACAACTGTGCACAACCAGCGGATATGATATGGATTACGACGTCCCGTCCATTAAATCATGTGAATTTCATTCCAGCTTAACTCTTATTCTTGAGTTGTTTTTTTATTTTATCCAAAATCTGGGGGGGGGGGGGCGTTTATTAGAGCAGGCTTTTATTATGAACAAACACGGTCTCTGTTTAGTCTTCTCTTATCCTTCCGACCATGCTTTTTCGCCTTCTGCCAAACGGCTGGGCCGATAATGACCAAAATCTGGTCCCGAGAACCACCAACCCAAGCTACATCAGGGGTGTGCATAGTTTGACCTTTGACCCTCTCGTAGGATGTCCATAGATGGTCAAAAACTAAAACTCTTTGGAAGCCTACTTTCTTCTACAGATAAGGTGCACACTGCTGGAAAATCTGCATGAGCCTCTCTTTGGTCAGTTTATACAGCTTGTACACAGAATTATATCGGAACTCATTAACATTCAATGGCGGCATTATCAATTAATATGCAAAAATGCTATAGCTCAAATTCCTATAAACTTGGATGTGTGATGTCTGTGCAAAAGTGCGGATAATGTCGAGAAAAATCATATGACAGAATAATTGGCTCCAAGGGTCATATGTAAGATATGCACCTGCGTCTAATATATGCACAAAAACGATATACCTCATCAACCAAAGTAGATAGTCATGTCAAATGTGTTCACAGAACCCACTGGAAACGCTCTATTCTTATTCACAATCTGGGGTCAAAGGTCAAATGGGTGTCCTCTAGGGGTCAAATATACAAGAACTTATTGGACCTACTCTTATGCCCATCTTGTAGGCATCAATTAAAAGTGAAAAGTGTCCACAGTAACCCCCCGCGCTAAGATCCATCGTTAAAGGGCAAAGGTCACCCATTAAACTCGGGGCATATATCTCTGATGTCAAAACTAAAAATCTTCTGAGCCACTTCTTCTAGAGATTAGGTCTGCCTGATGACGAAAATTGCGCATGAGCATCGTCTATGGCCATTGTCCTCTTCTGTTTATAGTCACATAGATAAGCGTTTCTTAGCTCATTAACATTTTCAAAATGGCCGCCACATCTATTAATATGCAAAATCTCAAAAACAATAAAACTTCAGATAGGTGGATGTCTGTGCAAAAGTGGCGGGTAATGTAAAGACGGAACATTTGACAGAATTTGGCCCCGGGGTCACTTGTAAGTAATGCAATATTGAGCTAATTTATATCAATCAACAACTATAACTCATCACCAAGTGCAATATCTAAAAAACAATAAGACTTAGAGGGTGGTGTCTGAGCAAAAGGTTGTTGAGAATGTCACAACCATATCATGACAAAATTTGGCCCCCCAGGAAGTCACGTGTAAGATCACGCAAAATGAGTTATATGTCAAAACAACTGTCCCCGAGTACACGAATATGTGCGCGTGACCGCGCCAGAGGGGGTATTAACCCACTTGTATACAAGAACCACTGGATAACGCTATATTATCCCTAGAGTCGAAAAGTCAAATGGGGTCATCTGGGCTGGCGTCAAATCTAAAGTAGTTTAATTGATGGATCTAACTATTATATATGCATCGTGTAGGCCTCGATGCAAAATGAAAGGGTCAAAGGTCCAAACCACCGACATGTGCACTATTACTTCATCATACGTAACGGACATAGTCTCCTGGAGTTGTCTAGTTTTTTATTGTGCCAACTGCCCTATTAATTTGATAGCCTCATGGCATAAGCTCTGTTTTGATGTTGTTGTGGCAGAACTAAATTCATCTGTGGACATAACTGCCCTAAAAGGGTCATTTTTAGGACTTTTTTGAAAAAAACATCTCATCTCCAAAAAGTGGACCTGTTTGTCAAAATCCATCTGTATTTTTTACCTTTTATCAAACAGACCACAAAAATGGACCTTTTGCCCTTTTGTGGAATTTAGGGGTGGTGCAAACATCCCCCCCCCCCCCCCCCCATGTGTATGGGCCTGCACAATATTACTTAAGCTTATAATATTGTTTGTCATTTGCAGGGAAAGTGGTTTTTTTTTTATCTCACGTGTGTATTTTTTATTTATAACACTAAAATTCCAGATCATGCAATTTGATGGTGTAGGTAGATCATGCATTCATTAATGGATTGGTGGATGAGTGGGTTGTGCTGGGTGAAGTGGGGGGGGGGGGGGGGGATAAATGGGTGCATCGGGTGATAGGGGATAAAATTGGAGGTACTAGATGATAGGTTGGGTATGTAAGTCATGCAAGGTGCATTAATGTGGAGGGATAGTATGTAGTGGATAAATGGGTAAGGATGGGTTGTGTATAGGTGGATGGGGAAGGTAAGATGCATGTATCTGCATCGAAATAGACATGATGAGTAGATGGAAAGAGGTATGATTGATAGGATGGAAGGGGAGGATGGTTATACAGGTGGGTGGATAAAATGGGTGAACCCTGAAAACTTGTCAGCTCTGGAGTGTATACATGCTGCCATATGGGAGGGAGGGACAGCAGATGAGCTGGTGGGAGTATAAAATGGTGAACCCTGACAACTGAGTACCTCGCCGAGTATTTGCTGCCCATATGGGAGTGAGGGAGCGATGAGCAGGTGGGTGGATAAAAGTTGGTGACCCGAAACGGGCCACCTCTGTAGTGTACCATGCTGTCATATTGGTGTGGGTGATTGGGTGGTGTGTGGATGAGGGACAGTATACCTCAGGGGGTTAAACCTGAACACTGGCACCGTCTGCCCCTAGATGCTGCTATATGGGGAGGGGGGTGGCGAGGGGCACAGATGAGCAGAGTACAAGCTGTCATGTTGCTAGATTATTAAAACCAGAGGACGTCAATATTTGCATTATTATTATCATGTCCAGACCAAATTAGGTAGTCATAATGCCCACTATTGTGGCATATACATTGCATAATTATCAAGTTATATTAATTAATAAACCCAAATTACATCGTGGTGGTGGTAAGTGGTGCTTAGGGGAAAGGATAATATAATCATCATTATAGGTGTGTATAAAGCACAAAAGTGTTTCATCCATATATAGTGTTGGTTGATTTTTAAATGAGCATTAGCTGAATGTATCTGGATAGACTACGTATTACAGTCATATTCCAACATCCTTACTTGAAAATGCGACTAATGCACAAAAACAACTTCAGCTACTGTTTACATTATTGTATTGTATGTAACATTTGTGTGTCATATAATATCCTAAGAGCGAACAGATTCTACTGAACTTTGGTTCCATTGAAATAGCCCAAAACTCACCGACCGAGGGAGCGCATTGTACATTACCAAAGTTGGCTTTTCGTATTAAGTGCGAGTTTAGTTCCAGTTGCAATTAAACAAGAAGAACTACAAGAGAAGAAATAAACAGTTTACTTTCTAATATAGGCAGTCAGTATCAATCTACAATATTTAGCCCGGGTATAGCATATAATCTCAGTTTAGGGAAATGATCTTAGTTTTTTGGGAAGTATGTTCTTTCTGAGTATAATGATGGCACCCCCGGTCTTGGATTCCGTCACAAGTACTCCACTATACAACTGTTCCACAAGCATGGTTTGAAATCAATCCCATAAATCTTGCAGTTACTACCCAGTATGATGCATAACCGGTACTTTAGAAATGCTCAAGATTTTAAAACCACCACAAGAAGTAATTTGAAGATCCTGTCAAAATTCTTAAGTTAGGTACTAACATTTTCTGAGATGTATTTTTCTGTGTTGAGGATAGGTTGTGTGAGCAGTCACATTCACATAACCATCATGGTTCAATTTCAAAATCACAGTGAGTATGGGATTAGTTGAAACAACCTCCATAATTGTCTGTGTTGTTGATCTTTACTATCCTTCGGGATCAAACAAAATGACAACTAACACCCAAGTGAAGACGCCATTTGTGAGAATCTTTTGATTTTGGGACATTTCTGGCTAGATTGAGTGATGTAAATTGATGGTTGATAATGCACTTCATCAAGTTCATTTAAGTATAGGTGCAATTGCGTCATATTCATTACAACTGACACAAGGATAAATATTATATGCTGTAAGAGAAGAGCCATACAAAAGCTAATCTTTGCACTAATCTTCCCATTTAATTCAAGTTTCCATCTAATCTTTCTTCAGGTGGTTTCCTTCACATGTATTATTTAAGAGCTCGTTTCAAAGATGAACAAAGGGCATATGTGAATATCCAAAAGGCAAGACATCTGAAACGTAGAGGAAGAACGCAGAGATTAGGACCTAGGTGGTTTCAGTGCCTGTATTCCAAGGCCCTGTTGGAATGCAAAGAAGTTGCAGCCCAAAGGATTGACAGCAATGGACAGGCCATTGAGGTTGAGGTTCTGTCCGGACTTGACCACCCTAATATTGTCAAGCTACTTGGGTGTGGTAGAGAGAACTTTTGAGATCTTCCTAGTTTTGGAGCTATGGCTCCTGGCGGCTCGCATCATGTCCTACTTGATCAACAAAGATTGCAAAGGTGAGCGTCTATCAACGGTCCAATTTTTAGAATGGTCTAAGCAAGCAGCCAGCCTCTCCAGTACCTTGAAGCACGATGACTGTTTTTGTTCACAAAGATGTCAAGTCGCCCAATTATTTGATCGCAGATGGCAATGTTTTGAAATTGGCGGATTTCGGCTTGCAGAAAATTGACAGCACCATGATGCAACGGCAACTGGAAGATTGACCCATGCCTGGATGCTCCAGAAACTGTTTGAAAGATTTCAAACTTTCTTCCGAAATACGATACATATTCTTATGGAATCGTTGTATGGGAGTTGTGGTCATTGGAAATTCCATTGGAAGGTGCTGATCCCGTAAACCTCATTTGGAGAATATGTAACAACAATGAGAGACCCATCATTCCTGCCAACTGTCCGCCAAACCGATTGCTGATTTGCTGAGCCCGGGCTGGGAAACTGACTGGCAAAAGAGGCCGACTTTGCCTACATACTTCATTTTTTGGTCAGTTGCTGAATAAGTAAAAATATGTACCATACAACTGTTCTGAATGGGTCAAAAAAACTATGGGTAGTTTGGATGTCGTGTCGGGGTCAATTGTCTTTTATTACTTGCCTGAACACATCTTTGTTTTTTTTTTTGTGTTTGTTTTGTCTTAATCTATGATAGGAGAAAAATATAAACACCATTTATAATTATATGCTGAGGCATGGCAAAAAGTCTAAAAAACTGTAAGCTCTTCTATTTCAGTATAGCAATTATTAACATTTATCAGAATTCTTATACCAAGCAAGAGTGATCTGAGAGACTTATGCCCCAAATAGGTTGAAAAACCAGGCCCCAGAATAGGTTGAAAAGAACAACAATAGTACTATAACAACATTAGGCCAAAATTTACCATAGTGCAAAAGACTATAAGGGACTAGGAGCAGTCATTTTTATGCTGGGGGAAATGAGGAATTCAACAACCTTTTTTCAAAGAAAAATTTACTTTCTCACTTCAATTTCATAAAAAATTTTGCATTCCCTTATTTTAATAAATTACAATATTAAAAGTGCACGTCTCTCTCTCTCCTCCTGGTGACCTTTCATATTCACTCCCTCCTCCCCCTCTTGCTTGCCTGCAAGATGTTGTTTGGTTCTCCCTGTTAATCCTCCATTCCACGGCATAAATAATTAGTTGTAAAATGGGCTGTTTGTAGCATCATGCTACATACACCAACCAAATACCGTACATTTGGGTAATTGCCATGAACTTGGGTACACCACAATCATTGGGCAGCTTTTCATCATGG
>JAMKCH010013587.1:0-27885 GCA_023653785.1 Ophioderma brevispina | reverse complement strand
CTGTCCCAATAGTTCCATTATTTGACCTCTGATCTCAAAATGGTGACCTACAATGTGCTCATATAGACCAAAAGGTACCTTCCTCTGAACATTCATAATTTGAGCTCTGGGTGACCTCTGACCCCAAAATGGTGACTTCCATCATGTTCCTCACGGATTAAAATGAACCCTCCCCTGAACGTTCATAATTTGACCTCTGGGTAACTTAAAGGGGTGCTAGGTTCTCAGTGCTCACTGAAGGCAACTTTGTACACCAAGATATAGATTTTAGCATGGTTATGCAATATTTTAAATGAAAAAGTGACCATTTGATGAAAATGTGGCCAGTTTTAGGATTTTTTTTATTTCGAAAGGTCGTTTGAGTTAATTTATAGATGTCATAACTTAATATCCCTTTAAAATATTACTTAGTTGAAGGGTGTCATATTTGAGAACTATGTTTGGATACGATAAGAAGGAGATGGTTATGCAATATGTTTAATGAAAAAGTGACCATTTGATGAAAATGTGGCCAGTTTTAGGATTTTTTTTATTTCGAAAGGTCGTTTGAGTTAAGTTATAGATGTCATAACTTAATATCCCTTTAAAATATTACTTAGTTGAAGGGTGTCATATGAGAACTATGTTTGGGTACGATAAGAAGGAGATGTTCATGCATGTTCCTATATACAGAAGAAACTGTCCCAATAGTTTCATTATTTGACCACTGACCTCAAAATGGTGACCTACAATGTGCTCATAGACCAAAAGGAACCTTCCTCTGAGCATTCATAATTTGAGCTCTGGGTAACATCTGACCCAAAATGGTTGACTTCCGTCATGTTCCTCACGGATTTGAATGAAACCCTCCCCTAAACTTTCATAATTTGACCTCTGGGTAACTTATGACGCCAAACATGGGATTCCTCATGTTGATGTGGCTGGCATAGGTTATGTGAGTGAATTTGGTGGTCATAGTCTTTGACTGAGGAAGAAGAAAGATTTTTTTCAAGGGAATACCCTTAATCAGTCGTCATGGCATATTTGAGCCTACATCTGTGAGACACTCCATATGTAGCCCCTACCAGGGAATCTTGTGTAAGTGAATTGATATTGATGAGCCCTTAATTGGTGTGGATGGAAGAAGGAATTTAGGGAATTATAACTTTCAAAGAATGCTCTTAATCTGTTAAATGTGACATTTTTATGCAGAACCTGTGAACACCCCGGATGTAGTCCCTATCGGGATCTTGTGAGTAAATCTTGTAGTGATAGCCTTTAATTAAGAAAGGAGAAGAAATTTAGATTTTTTAAAACCAATGCCATTTAATTAATTGGTAATTAGTGACATTTGGACACAATCTGTGAAAAACACAACACGTAGCCCATACCCAGGGTGTGAGTGAGATTTTTGTTTGATAGCCTTTAATTTGTGGAAGAAGGGATTTATACACTTTCAGAAATGTCCCTTAATTGGTAAGTGACATTTGGACCCAATCTGTGAACACTCATATGGGACATGGGTCAGTGCTTCTTCTGAGCAAATTGGGCTTAATTGCTCATAGCACTTTTGATAACATTTTAAAGGTCCGTGATCGGATCGCTAATAGCCTCATCCTCAGGGACCTCACATTTTAGTGGTTCAAAATTTGGTTATCAGGAGGAAAGGTATTTTCTCATTTATCCTGTGAAATATTTATTGGGCTAAATGAGGTTTGGTTTGCATTGAGCGAAAATATGCTCCATTTTGATTCGACCACAATATTATTTACACAGTTACCAATGGGGATTACAAAATCACGTTTTGAGTCCTCACTTAAAATGGGGTGATTGTTGAAATATCGGGATCAAGATGTGGACTACACGTAAATCGGTTTATTCCCTTTAATTTGTGGCCAGAAAGAAATGATACAAAGTTTCTCCATGAAAAGGAACACAACTGATAAGAATGTATACACACACACACACACACCCACCACACGCATACGCACACACACACACACCTCCTCCACAAATACTACACACCACTGTGATGTACACACATTATTACAAACATGTACACACAAACTTTACACACTAACAATACTCGATCTTATACTTCTGCCAGGTTATAAAGGTGAAAACGAGATATTTCACATTACTAAGGTGTACCTTAAAAATCGAAAGCACTCTGATTTTTTGACCCTGATGTAAAGACTTTCCATCAAAAAATCCCCATCTAAAAGGGATTATATTAAGCCTGAGAAATGTTTCTGTGGTACAAAAATTGTGTGAAATTTATAATTTGGTATAGGAGCCAAATACGACATTAGCTATGTTTATATTGACATATAAGCCAAAGCAAAATCACCTTTTCCCTCTCTTTGAAACATTTCTGTAGCAAATTCAAGGTAAGAAAAGTCTATTGAATGTCTAATCCCTATGAATTACTATTCTGACACAAATTTGGGTTTTGATCAAAATCTCTGTGCCCCTTTAAATGCCATGACTTGTAACTGGCCTTGGAATCAGTCTATTCACAGTATGGCTCAGTTCTCAGGGATAGCTGTGCAGAACAAATAACTACCCTATGACACATAATGCTTCTGTCCGTAATCACACGAGTGGTCCTCACGTGGTGGAAAGATTATGCAAGTTCTCATGGAAGGCAAATGTGATTGATTATGCCCCTTCCAATTTTGACCACTTCTGGTTAAAATCCAGGGGTCTCTGGGATGAGGCTATTAATGATCAGGCCATGAGACCTTTACCATAAACCCTTGACCCTACCCTTCTGCGTCTGGATAGAGTAAGAGTACCAAGGGACAAAATACTTTGGGGGGCTACGGGGGCTACTTGAGCAAATTATGCCAAAAATAACCCCTCGGAGTGCATTTACAATAGGCCAAAATTTCTCACGGGGGCTAGTTTGTGAAAACTGAGGGCTTATCGCCCTTAGCCATCATTATTTTGTTGCCCTTGGGTGAGTACCAATAGTAAAAGCATGCGTCGGTACTAAAGATTGAAACTTAAACTGGCAGGGTGAAAAGAACTTGTATTGTGTCCATGCCACCACCCTATGAATTGGACAGCCCTCAACCAAATAAATGGCATGTTGAAGGATGGTGGTGTGGGGCAGAATTAGAATAGAATTCCCAACTAAGCACTCCTGATCCTCAGCTTCACCCCCCCCCCTTCACATCATCAAACTGATATTTTAGTATAGTGCGGTGCTCGACCCATATGACTTGCGCAAGCGTCCACACAAATTGTTTTTGATGGTTTAGGCAAATTGACCTGCTATTCCAATTGGATGAGTGCAAATTTGGCATCATTGAGCATGTGAGATAGGGAAGGGGGTCAATTTAACAGGTGGAAAATTTGTAAATGTTTCATGTGGATTTGAATATGTATAGAAGTGTTGATAGTGTTATCTTTTCCTAGGTTTAAAAAGGTAAGTTTGCTATACCTGCAACCTTCTGTGTTTACACTACAGACAAAAATTTGTTAAAGGTCATCATGGGATTAACTATTGAAACGTCCGATTTGTTTCAAAGTGGTTTCAAATTGTTCGTATGGAATGTTAAAACAGAAAAGATAAAATTACCTCATGTCAATCATTGCTCAGGTATCTAACAGAGACTAAACTTAAATGATTAACCCCATAGACCCTGTGGACCTTCTCCATATTTCACCCTTATTTATACCACAAATGTCAACAAAGTGTTGTTGGTGTAACCTATATTTGACAGTAATATCAAACAGAATGAAGAAGTTGAGCCCATTTTGAAAAGGAATCTGGCCCATTCTAAATTGTTTACCCGAGATGACCTTGACCCCAGTTTATTTAGCCTTGATGTGTTAAAAGTAGTAAAGTCCAGATATAGCAAACTATACCTTTTTTTAATCCATGGACCAGATTAACGGACCACACCTTTTAACCCATTATGAAGCATTTCACAATTTTACCCTGTTAATTTACCCCCTACCTACTCAAAATGCTCAAGGATGCCAAAGTGGCATCATCCAGATTTAAATTCAGTAGGTCAATCTTGCCTAGACACCATCAAAATATTTGGTGTGGACTCTTGCGGCAAGGTCACATGCAAGGTTCTTTGGTGCCGAGCACCAGGACTATACTATTGAAAGAAAGCTGATTGTTTTCCTCGCAACCTACAAAAATATTTTTACTGACTTCCTTGTCCCTTTTCAATGCTACAAGCTAAAATGGGTTTGTTCGTGTAAATGGCCCGGTTCTCAGTTTTTTGGTTGGTAGGGATGGTGCGGCCGGGTGTTGAAGACCACTACCCCAAAAAATATACCAAAATGATACATTTTCCCGATCCTTAGCTAGTGCCAAATTGAACTTTTAGAGAATTTATGAATTCTTCAACCAGTTTAAGCCTGTATGCCAATACAGTAAGTAAAAAAGTGGTGATTATTTATAACATGTCCATCTAGGCCTATTGTACAATGTGTATTTTAGGCCAACCTGTCACTTCATGCGTATATAAATGGGCAATTCGCACGACAAAGGTCCCCTTAGCCTAAAATTGAAATTAATTTTAATGCAATCAATTTACATTGAACATGGAAGAAAGATACCTTTTCTGTATAAATCTGCATTCTAATATTGAATTTTCAGTGTTTTTCCTTATTTTTTTAGGTTTGGAAAAATGTATTTACGAACAACAGTTTTTGCAATTTTTACTAAATTGGTGCTGTCAAATATTTCCGTCGCCGTCTATGAATATTGACCACTGAAATTTATTATTTCTTCAACTTAATACCAAGATAGGTACTTTTTTATAACTTACCTTTACATCAAATGCAGTTATATAGAGGGTGCTCTTTGAGTTTCAAATTTTACTTCTGATTTTCAGAAATGTATAATGTCGTCCATGACGTTTATACTATTTTTTCCTGTAACTACACTACCATGCATTTGATTATATTCATATATAGTATACAATGTAATGTACAATATAGGAGATAATAACAAGTGAAAAAATAATTATATAATTAGACGTATGCGAATGAGGTCATGGACTTACCGTATGGGCGTTACATCATTGACGTTACCATTTAAACACCCCCGAAATGGGTATTATGGGATGTTTGTTATGGTAATGTTTAAACATTAATATTTGATGTAGAGAATCGGTTCTTGAAGCTTTTTATGACATTTTGATAATTAGAAATTCTTAAAATGACCATTTTAGATCAAAAATTGGGGCATGAGGGCGTTACATCATTTTGCGCAACTTTTGAAATATTACTACCTTCCAAAGGGTAACAATGGAAAGATAATTCATAAGTTTTACCTGCTCAAGAGTTTCACCCTTCTATCAACCTTAGTTTGTGAGTAGGCCTAAATTTTAATTTCTTGGAAATACTCCATTGAATTGGTACGGGGAAAAGGCATTGACCCTGTGCTTTTTAATGGGCACATTCATGCAATATTCAAATGATGTTACAGGCAAACTAATCAAAGATAAGATGCCCATTTAGTGAGCATGTCAAATATTGGAGTTGATCTTTATAGGGGATATGTAAGAGTAGGTTTTTTTTCAAACGTGTGTGTGAAAACAAAATAGAAAAAGCGCCCTCGTACCAGGTTTGACTAAATGGTTATTTTAAGAATACCACTATTCAAACATCATGTAAACTTCCAAAAGGGATTCTTATGCATCAAACAAACTGATAAGCATTGCAATAAGCACACACCTATGGGTCATCAATTTTGAATGAGCGAATGTTGAAAATTCAAATTAGGTAACGTCCATGACATTTACACAAATGTAAGTCAATGACAATACATTTGGAAAATTTTCTATATTATAAGACGGTGCTTCCTTATTTTAATTCAAAGTTAAATATAGTGTTACCTATTTAAAATAATAAACAGGAATCATGAAACTTGAGGTTGCAACTCAGAGAGTTTGGGTATAAATGATGTCCAAAAACTGCTGGTCCATGTCGTAACGTCCATGACGCCGACTTCGGAAGCTATTTCATGTTAATGAACTAGAGCTTTCTAGATGTTTGAGTTCTTGTTAACATTAGTATGTTAATATTCAGTCCAGACAAAAAATAAAATTCCTTATTTCAAAGTATGTTGGAATACATTTTGAGTACAGAGAGGGTGGGCAAAAATTAATGTCCATGACGGTGGAATTGCCCATATACAGCGTGCAATTTAGTGAATTGTAATTTAAACCCTTGTCTAACCGGAGCCATTTTTTGTAATACAAAAATTGCCGAACGGGGGGTGGTTACCACCCCCTGTGATTTTCGTTACTGAACACCCGAGTCCTGTAAATTTGGTACCAAAGGATAGCTTAGACGTTTCTTCTTTCCATTGGTACCAAAAAAAGTACTAAACTCCAAATTTGACCGTCACCCCATGACGTCATATGTTGAGGAGGAAAGTACGAAAAACTGAATATAGGGTGGAAAATTGCAATCTTCCGCAATTTTAGCGACCTCAAACACCGTATTATAGAGAATGTTGTCATTATATAAAACTGTCAGTCCAATCAAGTAGAGTAAAAAAAACCGCATGAAAATCTGATTTTCCTAACCTTTTTGGCGAAAGATTGATTTTTTCACTGTGTGGTCTATGGAAATGGCAGTTTTGCTGACATGCGAACCTGTTATGACGTCATTGTGACGTAGTAGGCATGTTGGTACTCATTTTGGTATCAATGGATGAGGCGGACCATAGCTATCTATTGGTACCAAAAATTCAGTTCTGTGATGTTCCTGTGTTGTGTTAGGAAAGTTGGTACTTCTCTTCCGGAAGGGGGGGGTGGTTACCACCACCCCCTATCGATCACTTGGGATAACCCTGTATCTTACCTATACCCCGGTGGATGTTGTTTTTGGATGAAAAGGAGCAGAACATGTCCAATGACAAGTCATTAACATAATTTGGCACCAAAAGAGGGGGTTTTAGCCAAGGCCGGGGGAAAAAAACTGAAGGGGGGGTGGTAACCACCCCCCCCCCCCTTCGGTAGACGAGGGTTAAATCTAGATCATCTGAGGAACTTAGGCAATCAAATTATGACTAGGCCTATAGTTTCAGTACAAGAAACATTAATACTTAGTAGGTTTTTGCAACAGCGTGTAGACTCACGGGCCATCCATGTAACAGTCAAGAGTGCACTGCAGGCACGTCAGGATTTTTTCATTTTAAGTGTAGTGGTAGATATGAAAATCCTGAATTTTGAGCGTCATAGTGCATTTCGTTTTCCCACTTGAGCAATTGGAAATTTAGGGGGGCCACTATCAAAAGTGCCGCCCAATGTGAAAGACTATGTTGAGAGAGTCCCAGATTAGTAACGGAGCCCCACACCACTTTGAAAATCACTATCTAGGGGTAATATTTGGTGTAGAATTCAAATCTGGCATCGGAAAGTTCATAGCATAATTACTTTTAGAGTTAGTGAGGCCTAAATATGCACCTTTGTTCATTCGGGGCCAAGTTTGGGGGGGTCATAACTCCGTAAGTAAGAATATTTTTACCGTCCATCTTTTAGTCAATCGGAGTTACATAGAAGTTTAAACCAATACAATTATGAACACATTAGAAAAGTAATAAGCGAGGTACAGCCCCTTGAAAATGGTAATTGTACTTTTTTGACACATTTTGACCCCCCTGAAAACCATTGTTGACATTCGACACCACCTCTCTACTTCAGATTTGTTGAAGATCTATATCATTATGCAACTTTCCTTGAAAGAACTAGCTTGGTGTCTTCATTTTTCCACAACAAAATACAGACTCAAAGTTAACACACAAAGGTATGTAGGTGACCCACAGGTCATTGTACATTCACAGTGTATATCTCCATACATTCTATGGGGATTTCAACAAAAGTGTCTTGTGCTGAAAACAATGAAGACATCAAGACACCAAGCTGGTTCTTTCAAGAATTGTTCTTTATTGATGTATCTTCAATATATCTGAAGTAGAGGGGTGATGTTGAATGTCAACATTGATTTTCAGGGGGGCCAATATATGTCAAAATGCAAAATTATGATTTTTCAATGGGCTGTAACCCACTTATTACATGTACTTATTCAATGTGCTTATGTGTATTATTGTACTGGTAGAAAGTTATGCAGTGTGACAGTAAAAATATTGTTACTGACAGAGTTCTGACCCCCCAAACTTGGTCCCTGATGAAAGAGATTGCATTTTTACACCAAAATAACTTTAAATGTAAAGGAGCTATCACATTTTTGATGCTAGATTTGAATTCTACACCAAAAATATACCCCAGATAGTGATTTTCAAAGTTGTGGCGGGTTCCATTACAAGTTTATGGCCCTCTCAAAATTGTCTTTCATTTTGCACAGCATTTTTGATGGTGACCCCCCTAAATTTCTGAGTGCTCCTGTGGGAAAACAAAAGGTGGTATGAAGCTCAAAATTTCAGGATTTTTATTTCTCATCAATATCTATCATCACAACAAAAAAGAAAAAAATCCATGAAATGCTGCGGTGCACATCTCGAGTGTTGACATGGAATAGCCTAGCCTTGTTCAAGGCAATCTGAATCTCAATTATATCGCCAGCGAACTACTGTAAAGCAATAGTAATTTTAACCAAACGTATTGATCATAGCCATAGCTATTTTTAGTATCCGGAGTCCAACACAGGTGTTTGCGGTTTAGCTCGCCAGCTCGGTCAGACAGACAGCCTTGTACAGATTGTACTGCCGGTTTTTATGTATTTCAAGATTTTTTTTTCATAATTGTGAAAATTTCTTAATGTATTAAATACAGAAAGAACAAGACGCTCGGCTCCGCCTCGCTGTGGGAGATTCGGGGAAGTAAGCAATTTCTATTATGGGAGGAGATTCGTGTGTGGTGTTGACTTGTGAACGCCAGTAGTAATTCGTAAGCGGGAGTGATTCGTGTACATTGGTATGAAATATATTTCTGGTGAGACCATTTTCATTTACGGTTTTGCATGGGCACCGGCCTAAGGCCCTGGAGTGGGTGGGTGGTGGTGGGGTGGTGGTGGTGAGGGGGTGCATGGGCGCGGTGCTAAGGCCCTGGGGTAGATTTCTGAGATCATATTTTTATATCCCATGTGTAAGAGTTTGCATGGGCTCAGCTAAGGCCTCGGTGGGGGGGGGGTCAATACCAATTATTATAATGGGGGATGTACCTCGAAAAGGGACATAGTAGAGCGTCTTGAGCAAGACTAGGAATAGCCCAACTATGAGTTAGGGCAGCCTATATGAGTGAACAAACACATGTGTCTGAAAAGTATTTAAAAGTATAGGGAGGGGAGAAACTTAGAAAGTCAGCTATTTGGCAGCATTAGAGTCTTGGCAGAATTAAAGTCTTGTGAATGTTATGTACAACACTTGAATTTGCTCATCTTATGTTAGAAATAATTTTAAGTTATTACTTGTAAATGAAATTAAGTGATTTTTATTTATTTATTTATTTAGTGCCATTTAAAACTCTAGGCTGAAGAGAAGCAGAGGCAGTTATGTGATGTGAACCAAATTTTACTGACGAAGAGAACATGTCACTGCTACATTTTGTGGAACAGCACAAGCAATACTTGCCAGATAAGGCTGGACAATGTGATAAGGTTCATGCAGATGTACTAATTAGAGGTCAGTGGCTGAATATGTTTAGGATCGAGTGCACTGGCGAAAAAAATCAATTCACGTGTGTTCAATTTGGCCACGATAAATGGCACAAGACTCTGGTCAAACTGCAATGCAACTGCATTGATTTTTTTTGATGCATCAACTAAACTTTGCAGATATTAACCCAATTAAAGGTGCAACGACAGATTTTAAGCTACCCAAATATTGTGCCATAATAGCAATTTCATATATTAGACTCTCAATAAATTTCTTATCTTGATTTTGGCTACAGAAATGTCTTAAGAGAATAGGCGATTTTGATGTGCTTATATTTCAATATAAAACATAGGCTGAATTTCATATTTGCTCCTATACGAAATTATAAATTTCACAATTTTTGTACCAAAGAAATATTTCTCATCTTAATCCTTTCAGATGGGAATATTTTTGATGGAAAGCTTTACATCAGGGCAAAAATCAGTACTTCAGATTTTTTAGGACACCTGATATGTGAAATCTCTCATTGCACCTTTAATAAACATTCAGCACACAATCTGTGTGCTGTAAAAATAAAATACGAACAGAGGTCCCAAATAGGTCGTCTGATTATGTGGTCAAAGAATAAGCGTAGAGCAATATAATGACCCTAAGTGACCCATGAATGACCTTTGACCACATTAGTTACCATACATAAGTCCCCTTGTCTCAATGCATTTAAGCATACTGGGTAAACTTGATCCATCACTGCACTACAACAGCAGCTCGGAAGACCTTCCAAATACCTTTTCATCTGGAAAATTTGTTTTTCTGTGCCACCGGAAACCTCTCATAGCAATAACACGTAATCATAGTTCCGCACAACAAGTGTTCCTTGTAGATATCGAGAGCTACGCTTTAGTCTAGTGGGGTAAATTTCTAATGGATAATGAAAGGTCAAGAAATAGTTCCCTTGATTGGTACACATGCACCTCTTTGTGTTGGTGAAGGCACATAGGGATCACTTTGTCCACTGTTGTTTCTGTTGATGAAGAAGTTGTCTGTTGAGGCTGTAATATCCACATACTGTAATGGATTTCAACCAAACTTGAGAGACAGGCACAACATGGGATCCCTCATTTGTTGATGAGGTCAAAGGTCACCTACCAAGTTCAAAGGTCATGTGTGGTCTAGTTCAGTGGCATACCGAGGCAGACGATCCAGAGGGGGCAAATTTCCAAGTCGTCCCGCCAGAGGGGGAAAAATTCGTAAATCGATTTGCATCAATAAAGTATGAATTTGACAAAATGCGAGCGTAGCGCGCAAAAATTGCCAAATTCACTTTAATTTTGCCCAGTTGTCTAGTTGTAAGATAGCTGAAATGTGAAATTGACCTCAATTAAAAAGTTGAGGTTCAATTGGAACCAAACTTGGTTTATGGATTTTACTCAAACCCTCGTTTGGTTATGAGGTCAAAGGTTACATATCAAGGTTAAAGGTCATATGAGGCCTATCATTCACAAACTGCGGTGGCAGGCAACACCAGCGGTTAGATGACTGCAGTGTATTTTTTTAAACAGTATTTTTCCTCAACTTTCCTCATCTCTTGAAACCAGCTAGAAAAGCTACAATCTTGTTAAAAATTGTTGGAACACTTTGTGCAGATTTGGTTCCCGCCCCCTCATTTCAATGTTGCATGAGCACGACACACTTGGGCAATCTCGCTCCATATTATTTTCAACAGTGATTGGGAGGGGACAGGGAGGGGGAAAGAAAGTTATAGTTACAATGCGTTTCAAGCCTATCTCTCTTGCACAGCTGCCAATATTAACAAGTGTTCCAAGGACTTATGAACAAGATTGTAGTATCAACTCTGGCATTTAGAACTTATGATTGGGCGAACAGAAATTAAAACATAACATCCACCTGTGGCATCATTTAAAAATGGGATGTAATAGATTTCAAAATAAGTGAGACCTCATTAAAAGTTTTAGGTCTGTCCATTCACCATGAGAGGTAAGAGGAATTATTTTAATGGCCACAGGTAGAAAAAAAGAAGATGATATTCATGTTTAGCTAGTAAATAAATGTTGACCTAAAATACATTATTTCACATCTAAGATAGATGGATGTTTCAAATGAAGTAACAGGATGAAAATACCAGCATTTATTTCATTAAACATTATTTGAACATAACTTACCTCTGACACTGCAAAATATAATTTCTTATTACAGCATTTGGAGAAATAATGCATTCTTATATCGATGCACACATAACACAACCAAGTTTTCAAAAAAATGGGCCAAGTGCCAACCTTGTATTGAGAGATTAGCACAAAATGGATTTTACATCCCAGCCAACAATGGCATAGGTCCTTCAATCATTAACACACAAAGGTATGTAGGTGACCCACAGGTCATTGTACATTCACAGTGTATATCTCCATACATTCTATGGGGATTTCAACAAAAGTGTCTTGTGCTGAAAACAATGAAGACATCAAGACACCAAGCTGGTTCTTTCAAGAATTGTTCTTTATTGATGTATCTTCAATATATCTGAAGTAGAGGGGTGATGTTGAATGTCAACATTGATTTTCAGGGGGGCCAATATATGTCAAAATGCAAAATTATGATTTTTCAATGGGCTGTAACCCACTTATTACATGTACTTATTCAATGTGCTTATGTGTATTATTGTACTGGTAGAAAGTTATGCAGTGTGACAGTAAAAATATTGTTACTGACAGAGTTCTGACCCCCCAAACTTGGTCCCTGATGAAAGAGATTGCATTTTTACACCAAAATAACTTTAAATGTAAAGGAGCTATCACATTTTTGATGCTAGATTTGAATTCTACACCAAAAATATACCCCAGATAGTGATTTTCAAAGTTGTGGCGGGTTCCATTACAAGTTTATGGCCCTCTCAAAATTGTCTTTCATTTTGCACAGCATTTTTGATGGTGACCCCCCTAAATTTCTGAGTGCTCCTGTGGGAAAACAAAAGGTGGTATGAAGCTCAAAATTTCAGGATTTTTATTTCTCATCAATATCTATCATCACAACAAAAAAGAAAAAAATCCATGAAATGCTGCGGTGCACATCTCGAGTGTTGACATGGAATAGCCTAGCCTTGTTCAAGGCAATCTGAATCTCAATTATATCGCCAGCGAACTACTGTAAAGCAATAGTAATTTTAACCAAACGTATTGATCATAGCCATAGCTATTTTTAGTATCCGGATTCAAACACAGGTGTTTGCTGTTTAGCTCGCCAGCTCTTCAAACCGACAGCCTTGTACAGATTTGAACTGCGGCCGGTTTTTATGTATTTCCAAGTTTTGGTTTTCATAATTGGTGAAAATTTCTTCTTAATGGATAATACAGAAAGACAAGAACGCTCGGCTCCGCCTCCTGGTGGGTGATTCGGGGAAGTAAGCATTTCTCTTAAGGAGGAGATTGTGTGTGGTGTTTGAACTTGGTTAACCCCATAGTTAATTCCGAAGCGGAGTGATTCGGGTCCATGGTATGAATATTTTCGGTGAGACCATTTCATTTACGGTTTTGCAGGGCACTGGCCTAAGGCCCGGGTGGGTGGGTGGTGGTGGTGGGGGGGGGGGGGTTCATTGGCGCATGCTTAAGGCCCGGGGTAGATGTCTTTCTGAGTCATATTTTTATCTCCCTGTGTAAGAGTTTGGATGGGCTCAGCTAAGGCCTCGGTGGGGGGGGGGGGGGGTCAATACCAATTATTATCAATGGGAAATGTACCCAACCTCGGAAACGGGGACATATGTAGAGCGTCTTGAGCATACTAGGATAGCCCAACTGATGATGTTAGGAGTGCAGCCTATATGAGTGAACAAACACATGTGTCTGAAAAGTATTAAAAGTATAGGGAGAGAACTTAAAAGTCAGCTAATTTGGCGCATTAGAGTCTTGGCAGAATTAAAGTCTTGTGAATGTTTGTACAACACTTTACTTTGCTCACTTATGTTAGAAATATTTTAAGTTACTACTTGTAAATAAATAAGTGATTTTTATTTATTTATATTTTTTAGTGCCATTTAAAACTCTAGGCTGAAGAGAAGCAGAGCAGTTATTGCTGTACCAAATGTACTGACCGTAAAAGATAAATGTCCTGTACATTTGTGGAACAGCACAAGCAATACTTGCCAGATAAGGCTGGACAATGTGATAAGGTTCAATGCATATGTACTATAGAGGTCTGGCTCTGAATATTTTGAGGATCGAGGGCACTGGCTAAAAAAATCAATTCCTGTGTGTTCAATGTGGCCACGTAATGCATCACAAGACTCGGTCAAATGCAATGCAAAAACTGCATTGATTTTTTGTGATGCTCAACTAAACTTTGCAGATATTAACCCAATTAGGTGCAACGACAGATTTAAGCTAACCCAAATATTGTGCCATAATATCATTTCATATTTAGACCTCATTAAATTTCTTATCTTGATTTTGGCTACAGAAATGTCTTAAGAGATAGGCGATTTTGATTTGCTTTATTTCAATATAAACATAGGCTGATTTCATATTTGCTCCTATACGAAATTATAAATTTCACATTTTTGTAGTACCAAGAAAGATTTCATTCTACATTCTTAATCCTTTCAGATGGGACATATTTTTGATGGAAAGCTTTACATCAGGGGCCAAATCAGTACTTCATATTTTTAGGACACCTGATATATGTGAATCTCTCAATTGCAAACCTTTAATAAACATCACACACCAATCTGTGTGCTGTAAAAAATAAAATTATCGAACAGGTCACACAGGGTCTCTGATTATGTGTTCAAAGAATAAGCGTAAGAGCAATATAATTACCCTACGTGTACCATGAATTACCTTTGCCACATTAGTACCATACATAAGTCCCTTGTCTCTCAATGCATTAAGCATACTGGGTAACTTGATCCATCACTGCACACAACAGCAGCTCGGAAGACCTTCCAAATACCTTTTCATCTGGAAAATTTTTTTCCCGTGCAACCTGAAACCTCTCATAGCAAACACTTAATCATAGTTCCGCACAACAAGTGTTCCTTGTAGATATCGAGAGCTCGCTTTAGTCTAGTGGGGTCATTTGTAATGGATAAGAAAGGTCAATAATGTTCCTTGATTTGACATGTGCACCGCTTTGTGTTGGTGAAGGCACATGGGGATCACTTTGTCCACTGTTGTTTCTTTTGATGAAGAGTTTCGCTGTTTAGGCTGTAATATCCCACATACTGTATGGATTTCAACCTTCAACCACGTTAGAGACACAGGCACACAGGGATCCCTCATTTGTTGATTTAGTGTCCAAAGGTCACCTACAATTTCACGGTCATGTGTGTTCTGTTCAGTGGCATAACCAGCAGACTATCCAGAGTGGCAAATTTCCAAGTCGTCCCGCCAGAGGGGAAACAATTCGTAATAAATATCGTCCCTGTGTTTGCATCAATAAAGTATGAATTTGACAAAATGCGAGTGTAGCGCCAAAATTTCCAAATTCCACTTATTTTTTCCCATTTGTCTAGTTGTAAGATAGCTTAAATGTATGTGAAATTGACCTCAATTAACAAGTTGATGTTTCAATTGGAACCAAACTTGGTTTGTTGGGATTTTAACTCAAACCCTCGTTTGGTTATGAGTCAAGGTGACATATCAAGTTTTTAAAGGTTCCATATGAGGCCTATCATACAACGGCTGGCGGTGGCAGGCACCACCATCGGTTTAGATTCTGCAGTGTATTTTTTTAAGAGTAATTTTTTCCTCAACTTGAGAATCTCTTGAAAACAGCTATAAAAAGCTAAATCTTGTTCAAATGGTTGAACACTTTGTGCAGATTGGTTCCCCTCCCCCTCATTTCAATGTTGCATGAGCACGACACCCTTGTGCAATCTCGCTCCATATTATTTTCAACATGATTTGGAGGGACAGGGAGGTTGGAAATAAAGTTATGTTACAATGGCTTTCAACACGCCTATCTCTCCTTTGCATAGCTGCAAATATTAATAAGTGTTCCAAGGGCTTATGAACAAGATTGTAGTATCAACTCTGGCATTTAGAACCTATGATTGGGCGAACAGCAATTAAACATAACAATCCACCTGTGGCATCATTTTAAACAATGGGATTAATAGATTTCAAATAAGTGAGACCTCATTAAAATTTTAGAGGTCTGTCCATTCAACCATGAGAGGTAAGAGGAAGTTTCTTATAGGCCACAGGTCGAAAAAAAGTATATGATATTCAATGTTTAGCTTAGTAAATCAAATTTGTTGACCTAAAATACTTATTTCACATCTAAGATAGATGGCTGTTTCCAAATGAAGTAACAGGATGAAAAGCCAGCATTTATTTCATTAAACATTATTTGAACATAACTTTAACCTCGGACACTGCAAAATATCATTTCTTATCACAGCATTTGCCAGAAATAATGCATTCTAATATCGATTCACACATAACACAACCAGTTTTTATTTGTCCATCACCAAAATGGGCCCAAGTGCCACCTTGTAATTGAGAGTTAGCCACAAATGATTTTACATCCCAGCCAACAAATGGCATAGGTTCCTTCATAGCTCATTAACAGCCATTGTAGATAACTGAATGATCAGTTTCCAGTACTCTATTCCCTATATACAAGAAACCTGTGTCCATGGTCACAAATATAATAGGTTTTGTAATGGCAACAAAGGCCTATTCTCTGCAGGTCCAGAGAATAATCCCATATCAATATCCCCCCCTGCCCAAATATGCAAGGAGTCTCACGTAATTTGAAATCTACTATAGGAGTGGGCTATAGGGAGGGCAAAATTACTTTTTGTTATTTTCATTAGGGCTAGGTTTTTTGTATATTCTATTAAAAATATCTCAACATGAAATGACAATTTTTTTTTACCTCTGGTCCAAGAAAGTATGCAGCACCATCTTGTGTTATGTTGTTTAATTTTGTGGTGGGAGTGGATTTGAGCAGAAAATCTCTCTACTTATATTTTTCAGGTATTTTGTAATGCTTTTGATGTCTAATTATATGCATGTAAATGAGCTCAAGATAGCTGATTTTGAAGTTGCATGAAAATTGGACATTTTCTTAAAAATTGATATTTTAGGTCAAAATTTAGCATGAGGGTGCTTTTCAAGATTTTTCGCTAATGCTTTCTCATTTGCTGTTTTAAAGTTTACGGCCCTTGAAGCTAATCACAAATTTGACCAGCTCAAGAAATTTGAGTACCTTATTACATGTAGTTTGTCTGCAGTGCTCATTTCAACTTTCATTTGAATGCTCCCATTGAATTGTACACAAAGAAAGTACATTGACTCCTGTACATATGAATAGGAGCATGTGGGAACCATTCAAATGAGTGCTACAGGCAAACTAAATGAGATGAATGCTCAAATTTCTTGAGCAGGTCAAGTTTGTGATCGTCTTTGTAACTGCAAACATAAAAAAAAAAGCAAATGAAAAAGTGTTAGCGAAAATTGAGTCATGGCTAACTCTAGGCTGCAACTGTAGCCTTAAACAAGCCATAACTCTAACTTTAATCCATTTCTATGTCTTGAACAGTAACAGGTCTGGTTGTTTAGCGACCCTGGGTCACTGTGATTCTGAATTCAGCAGACTTGAGAACTTGTGCGATCTGCAGGTAAGCTTACTAAAGTACCGTGAAGACTGACGAATAAATTAGGGCCAATGACCCGAGTCACTAGCTTAATTGGGTCACTTATGACCGTGCATTCAGCAGTCTTTTCAGAATAACATGCATGCAGACATGGGCTTTATTCTGTAAAGACTGTTGAATTCATCAGTGTCAGCGTGTCATTGATGCCATGACCCTGTGTCACTTAATGGCCACATCTCAACAGAAGGTGTCAGGTGACTTTGTACTGGTAAATGACCAAAATGAAGCCTAATCATCAGGGTTTATATGCATTGCAAATAGCTTTATTATGTTAGCAACTGTGCTATCTGCAGTAGACAGTAATGTATGATGACACACTTTCAATTTCTGTAAAAGTACTCAAACAGTTTTGAAAGCTCTTGAAATTGCCCAAGTATGTTCAGCAAGATTACAAGTTACCAAAAACATGTGCTATTTTCAAAATTTGAGGGAGATGTAGATTTCACACCTCTAATTACCCCCAACCCTACTGCTAGGCATTGTTAAAATATAGTGACAGTGGACCACATCTGTAAGTAGACCCCTCAAAAAAGCTCGGATTTGCTCAAAATGGCTGCAATTTTCAGCTAGATATCACTGTTATAGGTTTCTGCTTAAAGGCTGACTCAGAGATTTCCCTATGAGGAAACAAATCATGTACATATACATTAACCCTAACCCGGAACGGGCGGTTTTGCCGAACATCGGCCCAAATGCAACGAGGTGCAATCTATTTTTATTTTTAACGGCCCAGATGCAATGAGAAACAAATTTTGCGTTTCATTGCATCTCGGACGTTTTTCCCGGTACAAGAATAAGTAGCATACAGTCGTTAACGGCCCAGATGCAACGAGGAACATCGCGTCATTTTCCCGGAAGACGTCCCAGATGCAACGAGGAACATCGCATCATTTTCCCGGAAGACGTCCCAGATGCAACGAGGAACATCGCATCATTTTCCGGGAAGACGTCCCAGATGCAATGAGGTGCAATGAGAGTCATTTGCGCGACAAAAAATAGTTGTTGACGGCCGAGATGCAACGAGAAACATTAGGGTTCATGCAAAATAGTTTTTGTATGAATCTGACTTGCTCTACTTTTTTGCAATATCTAGCTGGTAAACGGCCCAGAATGCAATAAGGAACATCGCGCCATTTTTCCCGGAAGACGTCCCAGATGCAACGAGGAACATCGCGTCAACGAGGAACATCGCGCCATTTTCCTGGAAGACGTCCCAGATGCAACGAGGAACATCGTGTCATTTTCCGAAAAGACGTACCAGATGCAACGAGGAACATCACATCATTTTCCGGGAAGACGTCCCAGATGCAATGAGGTACAATGAGAGTCATTTGCGCGACAAAAAATAGTTGTTGACGGCCGAGATGCAACGAGAAACATTTTCCGACCGGTACCACGTTTTCGTTGCACCTCATTGTCCCTGGTGCGGGTTAGGGTTAATATACATTATCGCATCTAGCATAAAAAACTGCTAGTTTGTTTCCCACAGTACTTGATGTTCAGCGTATGCAAGTGTCAGACACGCATATCAAGTAGAGAACACGATAGAAACAAATCGGAACAAGTATCTTTAAGTCGGCAGTTCAGTGATAGTGAACATGAAGTATTATCCTGCAAAAAAATATTCTTGCTGTTTTAAATACATGACATTGGAAACATCTCTCAGTTCAAGAGTACAGCTTGCATCATAACAAAACAATGATGTGATCTTGCGTGGAATGTTAATGGGTAGAAATGTGGACATTAATGCTTGAAAAGCGGGGGGTATTGTTAGGGTGCGCATGTCCGTATGTGTGTGTGTATGGTCCACTTAGGTTAGGTGTTCCTTTTTTGCGTCACCTTCAAAAGGTTTACTCCGATTTAAACCAGACTTAATGTGTGGATGATGTCAAAGGTCATAGACCAAGGTCAAAGGTTTGGTTACATTTTGGTTTTTTGCATCTCCTTCAAAAAGTCCGATTTGCCATCTTGCCAGGGGAGATGACGCAAGTTTACGTACAGTACTTTGGTGTCGCCTACCTTAAAGTGACAGGAGGAGATTTTTTTAGGATACAAATTTCTCTTAGATATTACTGGATCGGTTGTGGACCACCTACCAAGAACGTTTCAAAGGTTTATTGGACAAACAGGTGCAAAAGAAAACCGTAAACCTTGTTTTGAACTTGCCTGCTATCGTAATCGTTCCCCATAGAAAACCATGCTTTGACGGCGTATTCGGCTTATTCATTTCAGGTGTGATCTAATACATTGGTAAGCATTCCAAATATGTAAAAAAACGGTGTTCGAGAAAAATTGGGAATGCTTCTTTCTGGAAATCTCCTCATGTCTCTTTAAGGCAGGAAGACACAAAGGGATCACTTTATTGTTGTTGATGCCTGTTGTTGTGAAAAAAAGGGTTAACATTTGCCTGTAATATTCATATACTTTGATGGATTTAAACCAAACTTGGGTCACAGGTGCAACATGACACCCCCCATTTGTTGATGAGGTCAAAGGTCACATACCAAAGTGAAAGATGGTAATGTGAGGTCAAGTTAAAAGGTAGGCTGAAAATGTAAAATTGACCTTATTTGAAAAGTTGGAAGTTCAATTGGAACCAAACTTGAATCATAGGTGCAACATGGGATCCTCATAAGTTGATGAGGTCAAAGGTCACATACAAAGGTCAAAGGTCACATACAAAGGTCATGTGAGGTCAAGTTGCAAGATAGGCTGAAAATGTAAAATTGTCCTCATTTGAAAAGTTGAAGTTCAATTGGAATCAAACTTGGTTTATGGAGTTATATACATGCAAACCTCATTTGTTTATGAGGTCAAAAGTTAATTTCAAGGTCAAAGGTTGTGTTTGTTGGCCTATCAATCACAAATCGCAAGGGTAGGCGGCACAAGCGGTCCGAGGACCAATGTATTTTTTGGTCCCCCGCCAACTTTAGTTGGCAAAGGGGAACTATAGAAAAGTGTGTGTGTGCGCGTGCGTCCCACGCAATATCTCTGGATCTAAGCAAGTGTGGGTGTCCATCTTCGCAACATAGATGCATCTCAGGTAGGCGTTGGCAACATAGATGCATCTCAGGTAGGCGTTGGCTGGGATGTAAAGTAGATCAAAGGTCAAATATGGTCAAAAATAGGGTCAAATTTGGTAAAAATTAGGATATATTGTTATAACCCTTGTAAACATGATATCTTTTAATCTAAGCAAGTATGGGTGTCCATCTTCGCACCATAGATGTCACCCAAGTAGACGGTGGATGAATTCGGAGGTGGGGCATGTGGCATGGGTCAAAGGTCAAATGCGGTCAAAAATGGGATTAAATTGCTATTTGCATTGGCGATTGTGGCAGGATGATGACACTTGGTGGGTGTGGTCACATTCAGTGCCGAAAAATTTGAAGGTCATTTCAAGGTTATCCAAGGTCATTCAAGGTCAAAAGGGATAATATTGCTTATAACCCTTGTCAAATGTGGTAGGATGATGAAACTTGGTGGGTGTGGTCAACATTCAGTGCCGAAAAATTTGAAGGTCATTTCAAGGTCATGCGGGGTCATTCAAGGTCAAATGGAATTAAATTGCTATAGCCCTTGACAGTTGTGGTAGGATGATGAAACTTGGTGGGTGTTGTCAACATTCAGTGCCGAAAAATTTGAAGGTCATTTCAAGGTCATGTCGGGTCATTCAAGAGCAAACCACTAAGTAGGTGGTAGGATGATGAAACTTGGTGGGTGTGGTCAGCATTCGGTGCCAAAAAATTTGAAGGTCATTTCAAGGTCATTCGGGGTCATCCAAGGTCAAATCACTAAGTATGTGATAGGATGATGAAACTTGGTGGGTGTGGTCAACATTCAGTGCCAAAAATGTTGATGGTCATTTCAAGGTCATGTGGGGTAATCCAAGGTCAAATCCATACACATGGTAGTATGGTCATGAAAACTGATGGGTGTAGTATGCATTCATTGCCGAAAATTTTGAGTCATTTCAACGTCGTGGGGTTATTCAAGGTAAACTAACTCAACATGTGGTAGGTCATGAAACTTTGTGGATGTGGTCAACATTTCTAAACCGAAAATTGTGAAGGTCATTTCAAGGTCAAGTAGGGTCATCTAAGGTCAAATAACTACAAATAATGGTCAATGTAGTCAACATTAGATACTGTCAAATTGCAACTGCTCTGGCAGCAGCCTCAGTGGTTTGAGAACCACTTATTTCCATCACAATTCTCCCTGTGATATTAAAATTATATTTCCCTCCATTTACTATCGCGACGGGCGGGGGACCTTTGTGGTTCGAGAACCGCCTTGATCTAGATTGGTTATGGCAGCCTCCGGGTGGCAGCCAAACCCAGGGAAGGCCTATATTGTTGGATTAGAGCGCCAGGAACCTCTACTCGCCTTATCAGTTACTTAATTCCCCAAGGCACGGTCCTGGTTCTGTCAGGAGTGGGGGAATGTCAGAAATAAAAGTGATGTGACTTTTTAAATATTTTTTTTCGTGCTGTTTTAAGCTGAATTCTACAGGAATAACATATTGTAGGATTGCATACGAACACCTCGTCATCATTACCAGGGAACTTCCCTTGGTCTGCCGGGGGGGGGGGGGGGGGGGGGGCAGAGGTCAACATTTCACAAGAGTCATTCCATCATTACCAATTAAAGGCCTATTCCCTAGTCTCCTTCAACAGGGCCATTTCATCCTTTTACCATTTGAAGGACCATTTCATCATTTACTCATTATAGGTAATTCTATCATTTAACCACTAGCGCTGCTTCTCGCACACCTGGGAGATTGTATGTTTTGGGGATGCAATTGCAATGATCTTAAACCTACTGACTAGGAATCAAAGAAAGCTTCATGGTATGATGATGACTTATCACATTAAGCAATTATTACCGCCCCTACCGTATAACTCAAACTCTCAACTTGTATTGATCCATGCACTTCGGACTTCACTCCTGAAAATGTATGCAGAAAGGGAAAACGGGGTTATTACACTGAGGATCAGTGATCATTCTCTAACTTACAGCATTAGAAAAACCCCTAATCGTACTAAAGGGCCACCACGTATTATTAAAGCTCGCTCCTATCGTCGTTTTGATGCTTTGGCTTTTATTAGTGACCTGGAACAGGTTCCTTGGAGCACGATTGAGGCCTCTGATAACCCAGACTTAGCCTGGAATATATTTGAGGATTGTTTGTTTCTATCTGTGATGCTCACGCCCCTTTTAAAGAGGTTAAAATACCTAACAACCCCCCTGAATGGATTAATGATGAGTACCTTGCATGTCGTAGAGAGCTTTTACATGCTAAATCCCGGGCTCATAATTCTCTTTCTGAGGCTGATTGGGACGTTTACAGACACCTCAGAAACAAAGCTAACAATCTTGCTGTTAGACTCAAGCGTGATTTTTTTAATTCCTCAATCAAGGAAGCTGGCTCAGACTCGCATAAATTGTGGAAGACTGTTAAATCTGTTCTTCCTGGTTCCAAGCAGCCTTCTATTAACACTAGGAGTGGGCTATAAATGGGCGATTTTTTGTTTTATTTTTGCAACAGTTTTTTTGTATTCCATTTCCTCTATATCAACCTGAAATGACAAAATTTTTTGCCTGGGGTCTAAGAAAAAAGTGCGCCGGGCCAAAATCCAAAATGACCGCCGTTTTCTCTGAAAAATCACATTTTCGGCCATAACTTTGTCATTTGTGGGTCTCTTTGTGTGGTTTTGGTGTCTAACCCTATGTTTTGGGGGTCAAAGATTCCATTTATGTAGTTAAAATTACTGTAAATTATGCAGTTATTGAATTAAGGCACATTTTTGATAATTTTTGCCATATAATAGGGGGTGAGCTGTATTCAACGATTACCTAGAGACGCAGTTAAATTCTCCCAAGAAAAAGGCATTCTTTAAAAAATTATCTTATTCAAGGAATGTTAATGATGTGTGAAGAGATAATTAGAACCGCATATGATTTTATAGGAATGCCTAATTTTGCGTATTTTCACATTTTCCAAGAATTGTAAACAGGCTGGCTACCCAAAAGGCTGACCCACACGCACGTGCAACAACTAGAACTAGAATAACCCTTTTCAATGAAAACATAGATACTTTCTTGGGGTACTTCTCTGGTACTGCATGAGATATCCATTGATTTTAACACCTTTGTAGTGGTCTATTTCTGTAATTAAATATAATGCGACTTTTGTTAAAAGTCTGGAGAAAAGTGATGGTAGAAACTATCATTTTCCCACTGTTACATAATGAGTGATTGATTGCTTGGGAAATGTTTCTTGGTCAAAATCCTGAGGGTGAAGACACAAGTTGAGGAAATTATAATTGAAAAAAAAAAATTTCGGAAGCTTAAAATTTTTTGGGACCGGTGGTCCCGCAGTCCCATGGATTTTGTAGGCCTGCACAGAACGATACACACACAATACCAAAGTAATCCATAATGACACAAAAAATATACCAAACCTTTTCCATCACTGCACTAAAAGGCTAGACAATATTTTAAGGTTTACAAGACAAGCACAGTAAATACTGGCCCCACATAACCATGAATGACCTTTGACCTTCACATCTGTACCCACATAGGTTATAGACCACTAACCTGGCTGCCATAATGAAAAAAAATCTTTGATTGGTTACTTTCTTGTATGGCATCTGAAAAAAACTACTTTAAAATGCTTCTTAAAAATAAAACCGGAAAAACTACTTCAACAGACTCACAAATGCCAATAGGCCTAAAGAACTATAGCAAACAGCTCTTTTCAGAACCACCCGATTTTCCAAACTTCATAGTTTATAGCCTGCTTAAACATTCAACACTAGTGATATAATTCATTACCTTTCTAATCATCCTCTATTTTGCACTATACACTCACGAGACTTCTACAAAAATACACAGACCTCTGTCAGCCGTTTTTTCACCTCATAACCCTCACATAGGCCTATATTCTATAAATCATTCGTGGTTCTAATTACTGTATCTCTTCACACATTAACATTCCTTGTAATAAGATAATTTTTTTTAAGGAATGCCTTTTTCTTGGAGAATTTAACTGCATCTCTAAGTAATCGTTGAATACAGCTCACCCCCTATTATCCAGTCACCCATCAACGTGATGCAGATGTCCGCAGGGACCTCTACAAGGTCAACAAATTATCCGAAAAAGAGATGATCGAGAACCTTATTGTGCTTGTTGGGGGTGATTGTCAAGCAGAGGAAGCAGTGGTATTTCCATGTGAGAAGGAAATACTGGAAACATTGAAGGGTGCCCAAGAAGCAGAGACTGGAATGTCTCACTCTCAAGAACCTATGTTCCAACCTAACCAACCACTTGCTGTTATTTGGGAAGAGTTAGGCACCAAAAGATGGTACATTGGGTTCTACTTGAATGACAATGGTGATGGAACTTTCCAAGTGGACCACCTGATGCGTGCTGGTTCCGGAGATGGAATCTGGCAGCGACCACACGGGACTGATGACATTCAGGACACTACAGAGCCAACAGATTGTGCCAGTGGCCGTGTCAGGAACCTGAAACTTCTCTAGTAGAAAGCCACATTTTGTCTTAAGCAATGCCAAAGCAATTGAGGACATCTTTTGCGAAATTTGCTAATTAAAGACACTATCAGTGATTTGCTAAATCATCAAATCGAAAAAATCATCAAAAATCAGATTTTTGCATGTATGTAACAAGTACAGGTATCCTAACATACCCTGCAAATGATAAGACCAGAAGCAACCTAATAAGGACAGAATCGGAGATCTGAGTCATTACTGTCCGAACGGACACTTACTACAACACGTAATTGAATGGAGAATCGTATCTTGGAACACTGCCGTTTTCTTCCTTTTCTGTCAATTCTACAGCTGGAAAAGGTAACTTATGAGAATTTGTCAGACTTATCTTTCACTTAGAAGCTATTCCTGCAAATTTAAAATATTTTTCAAATCACTGATAGTGTCTTTAAGGTAAAAAAAGCAGAAATTGTTGTCAAAACAGGTGCTCACTCTACACCTGATGGCTTTTAGCTATTTTTAGATGCATTAACTGATTGCTTGACCCCAAAAACATGGGGTTAGAGACCACAAACAAGTAAAAACACCACAAAATGACAAAGTTATGGCTGAAAATGTGATTTTTTTGGGAAAACGGCGGCGATTTTTTGATTTTGGCCCGGCGCACTTTTTTGTGTCGCCTAAACGAATGTTCATGGAGGCACATACTAGTCCAAATTTCTGTGTTTCCGTCCGTATGTCCGTAAGTCCGTATGTCCGCATGTCCGTCCGTATGACTCGGGTAACCTTTTTTAAAAATGCATAACTGCATACTAAACTCTATCCCCGATTTCACTTCAACTTGATAGGGATGATAGAGTGAGGTGCCGCAATATTAATGTGTAGCCCTTTGGGCTGCATTATGTTGCATATTCATGAATGATTAATTGCTTATTGCATATTTTTCAGGCATTTTCGGTTAACCTTTTGAAATAGCTCTTGCTGGCTAAACGCTAATCCAGGTTTACTTCACACTTGGTTGGGTGATAGTGTGAGGTGCCAGAATATTATGTGTAGCTTTTGCTCCCATTGATTTTGCATATTCAGGATATGAATTTAGCTTTATATCTGTCCGGTCAAAATGATAACCATTTCACGCAAGGATGTGTGCAAGTTATCTGGAGTTCCGTAGGCGTATAATGAATGTAACTTGGTGAGGAAGCGGGTTAAAGAGTTACTCGACCTGATTCAGATGTTTTTGGACATATTCGGACAAACCACTTATGCAAATGAGCTAATTTAATCTGCAAAATCACGTAATCCGCTAGATTTTATGAAACGGTACATCGGATTATGCAAAATTCCTTCCTGCACGAAAATCCATTATGGTGCGTATCTTCTTTTTGGCCATTTGAAAGTTTCCTGATACGTGCGGCTTAAGGTTGCAATGAGCTCAATTATTATGCGTAATTGCTGAATCGCTAGATGGTACAGTTGGATTATGCAAATTTCCTTTGCTACATGCAACACTACTATACTTCACTTCTTGCTGTGTGAATCATATGGAGGGGGGTAGGGTGGGGTGTTGGGAGGGGGCAGGGTGGGGGTTTTTGGGAGGGGGCAGGGTGGGTGTGTTGGGAGGGGAAGGGGGGAGTGTGGGGGAGGGGGCAGGGTGGGGTGGTTGGATAGGAGGCAGGTGAAGTGTTGGGGGAGACCAGGGGGTTGGGGTGCTAGTGGCGAGATGGGGTGCATCGGGAGGGGTCTGGGGTGTGCATCTGTGTGGGTTTTGGCATGGTGTGCTTTGGGGTGAAAAAAGAAATATAGTGCATTTGGGGAAGTTTGGTTGCGTTGGCAATAGAGGTGCGGGTGACTCATGTTACCTTGGTGACCATTGTGCCCTTTTTGACTTTGTGTGACCCTGGTGAATTCTTGTGACCTTTGTGACCCCTGGCCCTTTGTGGACTCCCATGTGACCTTGATGGACCTCTTGACCCTGGTGACCTCATTGGACCTTTGTGACTGCAATGACAACTTGGTGAATTGGTGACCTTGGTGACTTCATGTGACCCCATGTGATGACCTTTGTAACCCCATGTGACCTTGTGACCTCATGTCACCTTTGGCCCATTCACCAATCGTTGTGCCGTGGGGTAGGGTCAGGTGGGATGCAAAGGGGGTGGGGGTATCAGGGATGTGGATGGGTGCTCGTTGGAAAGGTGCCATCCCCCCGTGGAAGGGTGGGGTGGGGCGGGGGTTACCTCATGTGACCATGGTGACCTCATGTATCTTTTGACCCCAATGTTAACCTTTGTCAACACTTCTCTCCAGTGCAATTTGTTCTCTTTCTAATCATCATTTGTCAAACTTCATCAGAAAAGCAAGTGATCGCGCAACCAGCGACACTTGTGGTTTCGAGAACCTCCGGCCTTTTCTTAGACCCCCGGCAAAAAATTTTGTCATTTCATGTTGAGATAGAGTACTGGAATACAAAAAAAAATCTTTTGCAAAAATAAAATGACAAAAAAGTTATTTTTCACCCCTGTATAGCCCCTCATATTAACCACCATTAGAGATGGCGCTACATAATTAACATTGTAAATTAATTGCTGAGCACTTTAATCCGTTTTTTTTCCAATATGGGCAAATCTCGGGCTGATGTCTTCACTACCAACAACCCACCTTATGATGAATTTCCATGTACAAGGAGACATCCCAGAGGAGAGTAGGTTCTGCTTTACCAAGATCGTGGCGGATGATGTTCTTGAGCTTCGACGGCATAGACTGCAAGAAAGCCAACTGGTCCTAAACTCCTCAAGACTGGTGCTGAGCAGTATATAAGGCCTTTAACTTACATCATGAACCTTAGTCTCTCCTCTGGAGTTGTAATACCTTCACCATGGAAAAAAAGCAGGGTGTCACCAATTTTTAAAGAAGGGTGATCACCTTTAGCACTAACAACACGACCCAGATTCTTGCTCCCATCAGGTATGAAAATTTTTGAAAAATTAAGTACATGGCCAGCTCTATAATTTTGTACAAAACAATAACATTTTGTCTCCAAACCAGTCGGGTTTTCAGGTCAAAGCACTCACCACCAAACCTACTTTCTTGAAGTCACTGATTAACCTCTTGATAATTTTAACTCTCT